>CM056211.1:26522500-26712500 GCA_029692085.1 Gymnothorax javanicus
TTTTCAATTTATGGAGCCAATAAGGTCATTGTTAAAAACAAATTACCAACATTCCATGCTGTCTAGATGCACTTGTGTATTTTCGATTTTGTCTTAATTGAATTTTTGACAGCCGTTTGAACGTCTACATTTACATACACAGCCATGTTCTGCACACAGGTGACTGGCTTAGTCAATTTGTGAAGCTACATATGACATTTCCATTTGCCAATTAGCTCAGTGAGACAGTGGATGTTTCTTGGTGTTGAAGATTGCGAGTTCAAGCCTCAGCTCGTGCAACATTTCCATTTGAGAAATCTACCCAAACTTTTCACAAAGGTCCAGTTCCATGCCAGATGTCCTCAACTTGAAACACAAAACAATAGTCCTGATAGTGGCGCTACAGCAAGCCTCTAAATTTCAAAACTGTGAAAATTCATAACAAATCAACCATAAGGTGTGCTACAGCTTGGAACTTACTTTTGAATTGCTTTTTCTTGGCATGGATGGCTACTGTCTGGCACCCAAGATGCTTGGCTTAGCTGAATTTGTAGCCACACATGATCTGCCACTGCCAATTAGCTCAGTGAGATAGAAGGACCTCAGTCTCAGAAATTGTAAGTTCAAGCCTCCTCAATTATGCACTTTAGAATGCCACTTCCTTTTTTCATTTTCCAACACTCTGCTTGTTGCTCAGAATTGCCTAATTTTGGCTTAAAATATACTTGTATATTGGTCAGCTGCTGATGCAGCCAAGTTGTATAATTATCGTATCCTGGATTTTTTCTTTTTGCCCGACAAACCAACTTCATTCATCTGCATGAGGTGAAGGTACCACAAGGTATAAATTCAACCATTTTGTTTCCAGCATTAATAGGTTTTTAAAAGTTTGATTATTCTAGAACAACTCAAAAAAAAAAATAGTATCTCTTCATATAAGGTATATACAGCGCCTCCTCACCATTGGCACCCCTGGTAAAGATGTGTTAAAAGCCTTAAATAAATTAATTGTCAGCCATTTCACACTGAAATTGTAGAAAATATAACGCTCAACCTGCCAATTTCAAGGGGGAAAAAAATCCCCAATCCAAGAAATAATTATTATATCAGGTTTTCATAAAATCACCTTGTTCCACAATTATTGGCACCCTAAACACCACTTGAAGTATTTCTGTTATTTCTACAGTAGTTTACAAAGTTGATCAGAGTATCTAGGAACATTTAATTAGTAATTCATCACTTCCTGTTTCCCTGGGGTCTAAATATGACGTGACACAGAGGCCATTTCTCTTATCCACTCTTCAACATGGGAAAGACAAAGAACACACCATCTGGCATAAGCCAGATGTGTGTCGACCTTCACAAGTCAGGCAATACATAAGAAAATAGCCACTCGCCTGCACCTGCCCATATCTACTGTCAGAGGAATCATTAAGAAGTTTAAAAACAACTGAACAGTGGTAAACAAGCTCGACGATCGCAAGCAAGGTTTTGCCACCACGACAGTGAGGAGGATGGTAAGAGAAATAAAAAGTTTCCAAAGCTCACTGTTAAAGAATTCAAAACAATGGCATTTGGGGTCGCCAAAGTCTCCAAAATGCTATCAGAAGCGCCATCTACATGCCAACAAGCTGTTTGGAAGGCATGCACGAAAAAAACCTTTTTCTCATCACAATCATAAACGCAAACGTCTGGAATTCGCTAAGCGTACTGACTTCAACTGAGACCGTGTGCTTTATCAGAGTGATATCAAGATGAGCTTTTTGGCAACAAACACTCTAAGTAGTCTGGCAGAACAAAGATAGTGGCGCAGTAAGCACTTCATGCCCACTACTGTAGCGTGGCGAGGATCGGTGATGTTGTGGGCCTGGTTCTTCCAGAGGCCCTGGGAACCTTGTTAGGGTGGCGGCATCATGAACGATTGAAATACCAGACATTTTAAATCAAATCTGCGGCCTCTGCCCAAAAGCCGGAAGATGGGTCGCTACTGGGTCTTTTCAGCAAGATAATGACCCTAACATGTACAAATCTACACAGAAATGGTTCACTGACACAGAATCAAGCTCCTCCCATGGCTATCTTAGTCCCTGTAGACCTCAACCCCATTGAAAAAACCCAGAGTGAGCTGAAGAGAGAGTGCAGAGGAGAGGACCCAGGTCTGATGATTTAGAGAGATTAGTAAAGAGGAATGGTCGAAGATCCCTCTTTCTGTATTCTCCCATCTTGTGAAACATTATAGGAGAAGATTAGGTGCTGCTTTGTTGGCAAAAGGGGTTGTACAAAGTATTAACATCAGGGGTGCTAATAATTGTGGCGCACATGATTTACGAATTATTTCTTAATGTGATTTTTTCCCACTGAATAAATGCAATTTGAATTAAAGGTTGGATTTTCCCTTTTTTTTCATATTGTGGTCCTATATTTAGAAAAACTGAATTTATTAGAAGCTAAAGAACACATCTTCTGACCTTTACATTCTTTACAGTGTTAGGCATCCTTTTGATAAACATAGCTTACATCATTTTTGTTCCCTTCTGTTTTGCAGGGCATAGTCGCAGAGGGGGGAAGAAGAGAAAATTGTGGGACACAGAAGGTGGGTGCAGCTGACTTATTCAGTATGAAACCTTCGGAAGGAGCACCCAATATGACTTTTAATATGATTATTTTCCAGAGAATTTTTTCCCCAATTTTAATGGGGATATACCTTTCTTCACCTCACATTTAATGAAGAATATACATTTTCCCTACATTTATAGTCTCGAAATGGTAAGTGTATCTATCCCAAAAATTATATATGGTACAGTATATAAGTTTAAGTGCTGCTGACATGCGCTAAGACATGGGCTGTAAAGAATATTATTGAAAATTTCGCTCAATGATATATAAAATTCCTATCAATAAATCAGTTTCCTGGTTTTATAAAGGCGCAGTATGAATAAAATGCACAACGCAAATGCCGGCCTAGGGATTGTCTGGGCCAAAACCTCGCCATATTGGCGTGACGTCACAGAGGGAAGCTTCTCCGTTCCCTCCAGACGGGGGTGACCCACATCATACCAATGGCTAAATGTGGCAGCAATTCGAACACAAGCAGCTCTGATGAAAGTATCATATTATTGGCATCCGAGAGTTCGTATGAGCTGGAAATTTCTGACAGTGACAGGGAAGAAGGCAGTGGCAGAGCTAGAACTGGGAATCGGGGGGGCACATACATGGACATTCGAAGATTCAAAGCACTAATTTTGTTCTCTGCCGAAGGATGTGAAAAATGCTAGCTTGTTTGTCAACCTCAAATAAACATCAAAGAAGAAGAATATCTCTTCCTCATGGATATCTGAGTTTGGCGCCGTGAGCATTGGTGGTATGATAGCCATGTAGCTAACACTGTCCAGCTGTTCAAGCAGATGTTTCAAAATGAAGGTTAGCGTAATAAACACCTCACCAACAAAAACATTTGTGTTACAACAATGATAGCTACGCATAACGAAGCTGGCTCTTCAGTTTGTTGTCTGATGATTTTATTTAAATTAACAAAGAATATAATTAGCTAGCTGGCAAGCTGACGTCACTAACTAAATTGCATGTGAAATAAAAGGTTTTTGTGAATATCTGTGTAGCTAACTATGTAGTGTAGCCACGAATAGCCGCATATAGGAATGTTAGCTAGTAATTTGGCTAATTGTCTGATGATGCCATTTAAATGAAGCGAGTTGAGTACAAGTACTTGGCTAACAAAATTTGTGTTTGAAATGAAAGGTTATTGTGGAGATCTGCATTTGTCTGCTACTTTAACTTAATATTTGGCAACAGGTTCCAAGTCATTCACCATTTTAATACAAAAACGCCCATGAGAGGCCAGCGGTTATGAGCGCAAGTTTTCAAAGTTCATGTGCAGTAATCGTGACACAGCTTGTTTATGCACATTGGACTTATCGTACTTATTATTACGCTTATAAAGCCTCTGAGCTAAATATATAACTAAATGTATAAAACATGTATAAACACATTAACCATAAATTCAATATTCTGTTATCTGTTTATTCGAAACATTAAATTTGTTTTTAATGTACTTGGAGCTTAGCACAGGTACTGGTACTCAATTTTTTTTCTGACAAGAACTGTCACAATAAGAATGAAAAGATTACATTCATTAAAGTTACATTACTGGTATGACAATATAGAAACACTGCAAGCTCTCCCGATGTGTAATTTATTGATTAAACAGAAATGGATTGTCCCAATATTTTGCAAGCAGGCCTTTTATTTATTTATTTATTTATTTTACAGATTTGGGTGGGCCTTCACAAGAACAGTACAATGCAAGCTGTCTGGTTAAAATGTTTGTGAGGGATCTGCAGCCTTTGTCTATGATGGAGGGCACTGGATTCCGAGCGTTACTGAGAGAGTTGAAACCTGGCCTAAGTATTCGAAAGAGATATCGTCCTTACGCTCCGATCTCCTCCAGCTGTACGAATCAGTAAAGATGGGCGTGAAAAGGTCACTGCGATCTGCGAATGATATTGTCCTGACGTCAGAGGTGTGGAGAAGGGGGACAGAATCCTATCAAACAATTGGCTGTCATTTCATTACCCACAACTGGGAGTTCAAATCCTACGCGCTGAATACAATAAGCCTAACAGCAAGCAGTGCAGAAGATGAAAAACTGAACCAACTGCAAATGGTTGCAGAAGAATGGGAATTGGAAAAAAGATTCATACTGTAGTAATGAATGGGCCGGTATCTTGTCACTCAGTTTAGATGGCATACTTTCCATGTTTATGATAATCTTGACCGTGTATTTAACTCTGCACTGAAGAATGACCCAGCAGATGATGAACTGCTGAAAAAGTGTCACAAAGCTGTCATGCTCCTCCACCATTCCAAAGCTACACACAACCTCAGTGAACCCCTACCTCCATGTCAGCCAATGCTATTGGGGGAACCTGGGTGGAACTCTACATTCTGCATGCTGAAGAAGATCTCACAGCAACGAAAAGCCATCAACGATATGTTGTTGCGCTGTGATCAGGAGAGTCTAGTTCTGAATGACAGTGAGCTGTCAAAAATCGAAGACATTGTGTCCACTCTTCAACATTTTGCAGAGGCCGTAAAAGACGAACCACACCAGAATTACATCTCGGCTTCCAGGATGATTCCTCTGATCACACTCATAAAAAAACAACTGACAAAGCTGGCACAAAATGGGAACAATGTTGCGAAACAGCTGGAAGAAGCATTCTCAGCAGTATTTGCTGAGTTTGAAAATAGATATCGACCAACAATTAGCATGATTTTGGATCCAAGATTTAAAGACTTCAAGCCGTCTCACCCGAGCAGTCAAGATAAGGTTAATAAAAAGAGACTCCTCAATGAAATACTAAGCAAGGCAAAACAAACAACATGCAAAACTCCTGGACACAGATAACCATTCAGATGGATTGTGGGAGGACTTCGACAAAAATTCAGAGCACGAGGACGAATGGCGCAAATACAAAGCCAAAGAGAAAATCCCAAGGGAAGGAAATCCCTTGTCCTGGTGGCGATTCAGGAATGAGGAATTCCCAAATCTCAGTTTAGCAGCTCGCAAATACCTCGGCATGGTCAGCACCTGTGTTCCCACAGTGCAAGCGTTTTCGAAGTCTGGTGAAGTTTACAGACTTCAGCGGCTTCGACTAGAGCCTGAAAATATCGACATGATGCTCTTCCTGAACAACAACTTCCTCCAAAAAGTTTGAGCGAGAGAAACAGAGAGAGATAAAGACCAAAGCTCTCATGTTGGATGTGGGCCTTCGCTGATGATTACTGTAAGCTTTCCTTCCACAGTCACCTTCTTCCATCGGTAAATGTGGTTCTATGCATTAAGTAGTTCATGGTCAAGCCACAAGATGTAATTAGTCTAGCAGTTTCTTTATATTTTCCAGCAATTTGTTGATGGTTGAAGTACATTCAGTTTTGTATATTACAGTCATGAGAAAAAGAAAGTACACCCTTTTTCAGTCATGTAGTTTTATGCATCAAGACATAATAAAAAATCAGCTGGTCCTTACCAGGTCCTAAGATACGGTAAATCTAACCTCAGGTGTAAAAGAACTCAAAACAGATTCCACCATGTCATTATCTATTTAACAAAAATAAGCCAAAATGCAGAAGCCATCAGTGAAAAAAAATGCTATTACACCATGAATCAAAATCTTGGCAAAACCAATTTCGCAGCAAAAACTTGAAGTAATTGTTTTCTGTATGATTTTATCAGTCTTGCACATCGCGGTGGAAGAATTTTGGCCAACTCCTCTTTACAACATTGCTTCAGTTCACTGATGTTCGAGGGCATTTGTTTATGCACTTGGGTCTTTGACCTAAGACAGTGCGGCATCGAGTTTGAAGTTGTTTGGCTGAGAGAAATCAAGGAAGAAATCTTCCAGAAATCAAGGAAGCAGCAATACCACTCATGGAGCAATTGAACAGGCACTGGACTATACTACACTGTCAATAGGAAAAAGAAATTGAACAAACAAAAAGGCAAAAAAAAAAAAGCTTGGGCTGCATCAAACCTTGAGTTGTTTCCTCTTCCCTCAGTTTCTGTGTCCCACACTCCATTATCACTAAACATATAGGTTAATTTCCATCCATTTACAAATACTTTCATTCCAACAGATTATTTGAATGCCTTACTCCATTTCAATATGTATTGTTCATTATCAGTGAGTTTTCCTTGCACCTGAGGGGATTCCTCAAAGGAGGAACACAAACAAAGAAAAGGAACAAAATGGCCCATTGCCATTTGGGGCAGCAGAGAGTCATCGAGAGATTTATCATTGGTTTCCATCTCGGGACCTTAAAATTACAGGGTTCTAACTAACATTTATAAAGTTTTGAGGAATTTGCTTGCAAATTTCGGCGCTCAGCGTACACTTAGGGAACTGGAACTTTGTAATTCTGATCTGAACCAAATTTAACAAATTAATTGAATTCCCGTGCTTAATTATTAGATAGAACTGTTTATTACCAATTACATGCAGTAGCTAACTCAATTTTGACCAAAATATCAGTTAGAACCCCAAATTCAAAGGGTGCGATCTGTCAACTGCCAGTTGCTCATACCTTTACATTTCCCCAAGTCAAAATGAAGGCATTGCTCTCTTGAGTCAAGTCTTGGGGAACAAGATGATGTTAGGATCCCTGCCTGGTAGCTGCCAGGTATCTGGTAGCAACTGCGTTTTCAGAGTAGTTTCCTAAAAACTGGAAAATCGGTCATCTGAATTTTTTTACATTCAAAAATGTATCGTATAATGTTTCATTTTTCAATCATTCATTTATCAAGTGAATTAAACTGTATGTGAACACTTTTGAAAGATAGCAGCACTCTGCTATAAGAGCTCACATTAGTTTAGCGATCTGTGTTGGGAAATTGTGTTGGGATGTGGTCCAAAAATGTTGAGAGAAATGTATACATATTAATTTCTTTAATGCTGTAGTTTTCATTCATGCCAGAAGGATCTATAAGATGTTCATCATGTGAGCTCAAATCGGTCTGAATTTAATTGGTTTCTAAGGTGTGGGGATAATTGAATTTTATTGAATAAACCTTTCTAATGTTTCCTGAATAACTCCATCTCATTTCTGTTTATTTGCACATTCATTTTCACAATAAGCACTGCTGTTTTTATATCATAGGCTGCACTGAGCTGAAGGTATAATTTTACAGATATTACTCTGCAAAATGCTGCCATTTACATGTATTCACATCTGTAGCTACTCTCTAGTATATACAGTGGTGTAAAACGTATTTTTATGCCCTTTGCATTATATTTGAATTCAGCTAAAATCCTTTCAGTAATATAAATCTGGAGTGCCTCAGGTGTCATGCATTTCACAAAAGGCCACTAGAGGTACATACTAACTATCAGCAAACAGGGTGTTGTATTTGGCAGTGTCCTTCTAGAGTTGACATTTACAGAAGAGACGATGAGTAGAGGGTAAAATAGAAGCCCTTCTTCAAGTGGGTTTCAACCCACCATCTCCTGTTGCTCTTAACTGTGTCATGCTGGCGCGAGTCGGCTCTTACACTGCCATGTTCCTAAGCAGGACTGTGCCATGATGAGGTCGTCTGCATTTTTGCATGAAAGTATCCCTGAAACAGACGTAGCCAGTCACTCCCTATCATATGTAAATATAATGAAAGATGTAAACACACATGTAATACATTTTAAAAAGCAGGCCCTTACAGTCGCACTTAACAAGAAAAAAAAAAAAATTTGAAGAATGAATTTGCTTGTTTTCTCTGACAGTGTAAACAACCCATAATCAGAAACCCTACCCATTTTATATGGCTGGTAGGCCTCTTTCAGTATGTATGCTGTAAAAGAAGTATGAATCTGTCGTGACTTATTCATCTACACCAATTGATGCTTAACAGAGAACCTATAGGACATGACAGTTGAATCAGTGAATTCAGGGCCCAACTCCATGCTGAAAATGTGTGAAGTTGGGCTCTTATTGAATTCACCCATTCAATTTAAGGCACCGTTTTCAGGGGAAATATCTCCAATTAATTTTAATGGAAGCTTACTCCATGGAGACAGCAAAATAAGATAAGATACAGAATTAGATTTAACGTTCTTATTTTCAGACAGAAAAGGTTTTTATCCTACCTTAACATGTTTCGACGGATGTCTTCCGTCTTCTTCAGAAGAGTCACTGATGTTGTGAGTGACGTGTCTTATCAGCTGATGCTAACGAGGCGTGGCCGCCCTGTCAAATTTGACAGGGCGGCCACGCCTCCTGCTGTCCGGCCGCTCCTCCAAGATGGTACTCCAGGTGTGGGAAAGCATATATGCCCCCTCGTCCCGGTTCATAGTCCTATGGGCCCACTTCCTGATTACAATTGCCTCCATGATCCAGCGTTCATATCGGTTTTTATGTGTGCGGATGATTTTGGCCTTGTCCCAGTCCATAATATGAGTTTCCCTCTTGCAATGGTCTGTCATTGCTGATTTGAGGTTTACCTGTTGTGCTTGTACTTTCAGTGAGCGTGTCTGTCTTATTGTTGTCTCCTTCTCACATTTTTTTTTTGTGTTCTTTTTGACGTGTGTGAAAAGGTCTACCTGTTTTTTACGTGTGTGAAAAGGTCTACCTGTTTTTTACGTGTGTGAAAAGGTCTACCTGTTTTTTTACGTGTGTGAAAAGGTCTATCTGTTTTTTACGTGTGTGAAAAGGTCTACCTGTTTTTTACGTGTGTGAAAAGGTCTACCTGTTTTTTATGTGTGTGAAAAGGTCTACCTGTTTTTTACGTGCGTGAAAAGGTCTACCTGTTTTTTTACGTGCGTGAAAAGGTCTACCTGTTTTTTACGTGTGTGAAAAGGTCTACCTGTTTCCCCAATGTATGTTTTATGGCAAGACAGGCATGGAATTTCATAAATGACGTCACATTTGTTAACAATGCCGTCAGTTTGGCTCGGTGCACCAGTAGTTGTCGTAATTTAATGCATGGTTTTACCGGATGTTGATGTGAATTTTTGCATGGCCCTGAATCTGCTTCAGACGCCTCTATGTATGGTAACGTAATTCCATCTTTTTGGTTTCGGCTTTTGCTTTTTCGCTTTCTGAATGCTCGCTGCTTTTTGTTTCTGTTGTACTTGTTGTTTGCCTGTGTTTATGGTCCATAGTGGGTACTGGCATTTCTTTTAGTGCTGCAAGAAGGCTATATGTTCCTCTCCTCTTTTTTGTCCGTGTCTTCTGTGATGATGGATGCACGATCAAACAGGGTTCTTACCACGGAAAGTTTGTGATTTATGGGGTGTTCAGATGACCAAAGCAGGTATTGATCAGTGTGGGTGGGCTTTCTGTATATTTTAATTTTAATATCTCTTTCATTGGTGTGATGTATGTTTATGGACAGAAACGCTATGGTTTTGTCTGTCTATTCTTCATGCGTGAATTGTATTTTTCCAGTACGGTCCATGCTGTTTAAATGATCTGTAAGTTGTTGCGTATGTCCTGATTTTATTTTTTCCAAGATGTTGTCCACGTATCTTTTCCAGAGCGTGGGACGATTTCGTTCCGTGCCGAAATTATGGCTGTCGTTTGAAAGTCCTCCATGAAAAAACCACACATGATGGCAGACTATTATATTAAATTTGAAATACGAGATCGTTTCGTTCGAAAATAAGAACGCTAAAGCTAATTCAGTACTACAGACAGTATGAACCTTTTTGGACTAAGATAAGATTCACTTTATTGAACCACGTGGGGGTAATTTGTCCTCTGCATTTGACCCATCCTATAGTTAGGAGCAGTGAGCAGCCACAGAGCAGCGCCCGGGGACCAACTCCAGTTCTAAAGCCAGTTCCTTGGTCAGGGGTACTAGTTGGAGTGTTCCTATAATGCATGTTTTTCTACAACGTATGTGGGGGAAACCGGAGTACTGGAGGAAACCCACACGAACACGGGGAGAGCATGCAAACTCCACACAGAAAGGCCCCAGGCCGGATTCGAACCCACAACCTTCTTGCTGTGAGGCAGAAATGCTAACCACTGCACTCCATGCAGTAGACCCTTAATGACAGAAGTACTCTAACTTCATTGAATTCCAAACCTAGGAGTAGCTCCTCCCATTACTGGATTATTGGTCTCAAATGAGGACCAGTTTCTTGGGGCTGAAGAAATTCAAGAAAGGACACATTTTTGGTAGTGCAGCGAGTCAAAATACGTGGATTTTGAGATAACATTTATTTGGTAGCCGGTGAAATCCAAAGCAGTGTCCAACAAGAGACACGCTTGAGCAAAAGTCTACACTACACTAGAGTAAAAGTCAATTACAGAACATAGCTCAGATAGGACTCAACTCTCAGATGTGTACCCAGAGTCCTTTTATAGGTATGGGCAGGGCTAGGACAGGTGTGGCTTACCTGTAATTAAGAACAAAGACAAGACGAGACAACCAGCAAAGGCCGCCAAAAGCGTAAATTCAATTGTAGCGACTAGCACTAAGGATGGGGAACGAATAATTTTTCTGGCGCAGTACTTTGTACCTCTGACTTCCCTTGAAGCCTTGCTTGTACTCAGATTTCATAAACAGCACTGTGCTGTCCCCCGCAGTTGCAAAGTTTAATTTTGAAGTTCTCGCCACATTTGCCGTATTCATGTTCCCCACTACATCTAGCACATCTAACTTTCCCTTTGCATTGTACTGCCAAATGACCTTAGCTTTGACATTTAAAACAGCGTAATGGAGGCAGAATATATAGCGATGTTCACTGTTTACCAACAGTGACGTCAAAGTTGTACACATGCGCAGTGTGGCAGTTGGTAGAAAGCGTGATCAGGACATAAATAACATGGAAAGTAGCCCCTTTGGTTCTTCAATTAAATTCCGCAAAAGCGTGATTCCTGAACCCTCTGTGAACCTGTTGGTACAACCTATAACACAACAACTGACTGGCATTGCTATTTTAGATGTTTTATTAAGTACATAGAGACAGAGACCTACTAGTGTAAGATGGTTTTTGCCAATCAATAAGATCAAAAAATATTGATGACCATTGGCTAGAACATCACTATTCTTACATTGAAACATAGGAGAAACTCCAGCTGAACTTTTACAGGGCATCTCTCATCTTTAAAGAACAAATGTACTGACATGCTCGGTTTTGATTTACCTTCGTCAACCTCTTGGCTTAGTATTTGTCCCCTTTAGATCTTGCTTAATGGACATTATACAGTGTTCCTCATTAGAAGCTTTATCTGAAAATGAGAAAGACTGCATTCCCTCAATGTGGCTAAATTAAAACAATTCTGCAAGAGGCTGAAATTCCTCCATAGCAATGTGAAAGACTCATTGTCAGTTATCGCAAACGCTTGATTGCAGTTGTTGTCGCCGAGGGTGGCACAACCAGTTATTAAGTTTAAGGGGCAATTACTTTTCACATAGGGCCAGGTAGGTTTGGATAGCTTTTCTCCCTCAGTAAATGAAATCATCATTTAAAAATTGCATTTTGTATTTTCTTGGGTCATCTTTGTGTAATATTACAGTTTGTTTGATGATCTGAAACATTTAATTGTGACAAATATGTAAAAAAAAGAAGAAATCAGGAAGGGGGCAAATACTTTTTTAATGGCACTGTATATATACTCTAACTTAGTGGTGTTTTTTTTATTTTTTACCAGCACTTTATATTAAGGAACCTCGCTTCCTGTTCGTTTTCTATTTGTAATACATTGTTACTGCAGTCTGTGCTCAGTGTTTGTACTACCAATAGTGTTTATATTAAGGAACCTCGATTCCTGTTTGTTTTGTATTGCTTCGTGCGTGCCTTGTGCTGCGCAGTAGGCACAATATGCTACCAAGTCCATCCTTGCACCTGAGTCCAGTCCTCAAAGTCCTGTTCTCCATGCACCTGAACTGTGTACAAAGCACAACTCTTACACCAATAATGATTAAGACACATAGCCTTCAGCATCAGAGAGCAGGCTACAATATGAGATTGCATGGATGGCAATTAACTATAATTTCTCGAAATTCCTATTTGAAGCAAATGCTGCTGAACATGGTATTTGGATAAAGTTTAGATTTCATTTCTAATAAATTAATTTGATAATTGCTGTCATCCACTCTCAAATTGTAGCATTCCCACAATTTACTTTGTGTTTCTATCAGGCCAGCGCCCAGAACTGAAAATTGGGGGGCCAGAACATCCTTTACAACAATTATTAGTCCTGTTCTCAATTATTTTCCTTTATTAACACATTTTCCAATTATAGTAATAATCAATTGGCAATTGAAGGCACGGCCCCATGTGATCTAACAGCGACGAAAAAATGGACTAAATTCAGTACAGAAAAATAATTTACTTAGAAATAGGCCTATGCTTTACATAAGATAAACTGCTCTGGAACTTCTGCGCTGCCTTTCGGCACATCAGGCGATCTAACCTGCGCTTCATGATCGTTTAAATTGTTGAAATGAAATAAAAGAACATTTGAAACATCTTTACGCAATTCATAGCTTCCAACCTCTGAGAAAAGAAAAGCGCGAGAAGTCCGAAATATGAAATGAAAAATGAAATATCGCCACTCAATACAGCATGGGTTGATTAAAAAGTGGGACTGAGCAAATAAATATAATTTTGTTTGCCAAATTAAAATTTTCAATCTTCACTTTTGTTATTAAGTATTAGACTGCTGACTGCGGCATAAGAACGTGATATACCACAAAAAAGCGTGAGACTTGACGGGTATGCAATTTTGAATAATGCGGATTTAAATGCACCAAATTTGGCGTCCAAATGAATGATTGTCATCTTACCTTAACGGGAGAACTAGCACGCCTGATAGTGTGAAGTGTTTTCGGAGTGAATGTATTGTAAATTTAGAAAATGATTGAGAACAAGTCAGGACTAATAATTGTTTTAAAGGGATGTATCTGTGCTCCCCCAAATTTCCAGTTCTGGTGCCGGCCCTGCACTCTACCATGTCCCAGGAGAGGTTCAACGGTTTGGCAACGCTCTCCATTGAGCGTCAACTTTCCCAGAAACTGGACTTAAGACCACATCAATGATTTTGCTACCATGACAGTTTGACGCATGTCATGCATTTAGTTTTCAAACCTGA
The DNA here is from genome assembly GCA_029692085.1 of Gymnothorax javanicus. Taxonomy (NCBI): domain Eukaryota; kingdom Metazoa; phylum Chordata; class Actinopteri; order Anguilliformes; family Muraenidae; genus Gymnothorax; species Gymnothorax javanicus. Next base: position 26,536,088 of record CM056211.1, read on the forward strand.
CCATGTAAACACCAACAAAATCCAAAGACAGTGGAACTATTGAGTCATGATTCTGATGGCTTCTTTGTTACGTCGAAATTTCATGTTATGACATGTTATGGGTTACATTTGTTAACCACTAAAACGTGCCTATCTGCTGAATAATACTGTGTGTATGAGTTTCTGGGCATGGCATGTGTAGTACAACCAGTATCTGTTTTACAAATTTACATCTGGAAGATTGGCTAAAAAAATGTGGTTTATTAACAGTCATTGATTTAATGTAAAGGAATGTCTCTATGCCTTTTGTCTGGGGGATAGGGTGTGTTTGTCAGTTGGGGCAGGGCGTGGCGAGGGGGGAGAGTCCTCTGGGGTCACCTTGTCCCGGGCCCAGGCAAACCTGGCTAAACTATTTGCCAAAAACAGAAACATGTGGAGGCATTTGTAATAGTGCAAGGAATCAATCACACTCCAATCTTGGTTTACACCTCAACCAAAATAAACAAACAAAATGAGAAAGATAAAGTCAGCTGGTATGTTACTTGTAAAATCTAGAAGTAAAAGTGAGTATCTGAAACCGAAATATCCAGAGTCAGAAATAAACAAATATTGCATTAATTAGTTTCATTTCGTCAGAAATGAAACTGCAGGTGTAGTATAAATGCCAGGCTTATCCAATCAGGGGTAGTGCTCTCCTGTACTGTGTGTGCTGCAGGTCTCTTTAGCTGAATGAACAGCAACTCTACTCCACCCATCGCTATGTAGTGGAGAGTCTGTCCCAGAGAAGGATTTGCCAATTTGCACTATTGAAGAGTGAACCGCGAGGTGTAGTATTACATGCGGAAAATCAGGATCGAAGCAGACGGATACCATCAGCACGCAGGGTCAGTCGAGACTAAACATTAAGATAAATCCCAGAAATGTATTAAATCAGCTGTTCAGATGCAATACTTTCCCAGTTTCACTCATTTCTTGTACTAATGGAAGATTTGGATTTGAAAGCTAGTGATGTTAAACCGTATATGCTCACCAGGAACTAGTGTTGATACACTACACATCATATACGGCACAATCAGAGAACAGAAATTAATGCTTTTCATTTTAGAAGCATCGTTAAAGTCCTATTACTCAGCTGGTACAACGGCTGTAGTGCTCTCAAGGAAATCAACTGAATGGCGGTAACTTTTGCATCAAGCTGTTCGCAGGCTGTTTTTAGGTGTTGCAAGGCTTCTTATGCAGGTCTAAAACAAGTGCCAGGCATGCTCTATATTCACTGTTTTTTCACCAGTTTGTTTTTGAGTAGACATAAGTGCAGTTTAATGCTCCTTAATATAAGTCAGAACTTATTTACAGTCTTTTGCTGCATACTGAAAAAATATGAAATGTCTTGATGTTTAGATTTTTTTAATTTTCACGCATTATGATGATGACGATTATTATTATTATTATTATTATTATTTATAATAATAAATATTATTATTAATAATTTCTGCAGTCTTGCTTGATGATCGGTAACTCTCCGGAAAGAAATCAAACAAGTCTGGCAAGATGAGTAAGCGACAAAATTCAGGTGGTGAGTTACCTCATTCATATTCTTCTTCTTCTTCTTCTTCTTCTTCTTCTGAGGTTCCGGCACACTGTACACTGTACGGCGTAATGCTGCCCTCCACAGGACAGAACAAGATACTATTCAAATCTCATTGATATTCAAATGAATCTTAAGGGAAAGCTCACACTCAGCCTCTTTTCTTTTTTAACAACCAATGCCTTTTCCACATTAAATCCAATGTGAAAGGAGAAAAGCGGCTGTCTTTTTAAGAAGCCTCTAATATCACCAGTTTAATTCACTTTGGCTTGTCTATAAATACTCATTATGGCTCGGTCCACCAAATCATTGTTATGTTACTGGTGGAGCATATCTCTTCTCTGCAGCCCCAAAAAAAGTGATAAAATCAAGGCTTAAGAGGATAATTTGAAACTTATTCTTGCCTCTGAGCAAAGACTCCGAATTTGTTTTGGCACTTTTAACCTCCCAAACAAATGAATTCAAAATGATGGCTGGAACTCTGAAAGTTAGTTTGATGACACAGAGGGTGGAGACAGGAGTGCAGGGCGGGACATGAAAGGAAGATAGGCAGGATATCCATAGCAACGGTGACCAGGTGATGAGCAAGGAAACTGCAAGTATGAAAATGGGGAGCAGACGGACAAAAAAATGCAGAGAGAAAGAAAACAGGGTGAGGCTGGGACACACACACAAATTTTTTTTTATTTAATTTGCCTTATTGAAATGACAAATCAATGCATCTGTTTTTCCAAAGCATAGGAAACATAAATAAATAAATAAATAAATAAATCACCAAGTATTGACATTACTTGTAAACTTGGGATAATTATATTATCTTTGAGGATGATATGAAACAAATACTGTACTTATCTCTCGATGTAATATGACAGTTAGATATTTAGCCTCATATTATGGCAGGAAAAAACAAACTTGGCTGCGAGCCATGTTGTACTTATATCCTCCCCCGATAAAAATGAAAGCTTTCTGTTATCAGGGTACAGAGTAATGCCTGGTATAGCCTTTTCAAATTTTGAGAAATATTTTTTTCTTATATCCTTATATTTCAGACATGCACATAGGAAATGTGTTTCAGTTTTAATGGCCTGGTTGCAGTGTGTACAGACACGCTCCTCTCTCGGTTTCCACGATTTTAAATGAAGACCTCTCTCTGTTTCAAGTTTGTGGTCACTGACTCTGTATTTTTTTAGAACTTGTTTTTCTTTTTGACATTTTTTCTTCAGATATTTGGCTAATTTGATATCTCTGTTCAGGGATTGATAACAGAGTAGCTTGTGTTTTGTTTTATTTTCATTTCTCCATTTTTCTGCATATTCCTTTTAAAATTTTGTTTCATATCTCTTGACTGAAGGAAGAGGATTGGGTCTGTGGTTGCTCGTTGCTCATTCAGCCATGAATGTCTGTGACTCAGAGACTGAGTAAGCAGAGCCATGTAGTTAGCGCAGTGCTAACATACTGTACATTGGGCGCTAAAGGAAATTACATTTGCTTACGATGAAATTACGCAATTTAATTATGTGAAAAACAGAATGAGGAAGTTACGAAAGTCGTTGAGTAAATTTTGGATTTGTTGCTCACTAAAGCTTGCAAAAAATGCAAAATTTACTCAACTCATCTCATAACTTTCATATGACATGCCCACTCTTGTAAGATCCTGTATCTCTGCAACATAGGATTTTGCGATGGTTGCTGTGGTGGGCGCATTGTTTGACCGATCGCCGTGAAAATCAATAGGGTCTATCCCTGATGTAAAAGTGACCCACCCACAAAATTTCAGAGATAACCGTTCATTACTTTTTGAGTTATCTTGTTCAAACAAATGGCACCGATCATATATACCTCCTGCCAACTTCGTTTGGCAGAGGTTAATAATTAACACTTAGTTGGAAATTGGGAAACCTAAATGTTCGCACAGATGCCTTGGTAATTATTGGATTTGAATCTGTCACCGTTTTTGAAAAAATGGGTAATTAGTCCATGCCCATTGGGCACTCAACGTCATTTCAACATTGAAATTAAGTTGATATTTGGTCATGATGTCGCACAACGTTGATTCATTGTAGAACCAAGGTTACCCCATTCAACCTCTGACGTTGTTAAAACTCTAACGTTGAATCAACATTGATTAAACCTTGGCTCCTTCAACGTTATTTATTGGTTGAAAATACAATGATGTCACGTAATAGTTGTATGTTTGGGCGCCAACACTGATGCAACGTCAGATTGCCAATGTCCACTCAACTTTCAAATCCAACCTTATTTCAACGTTGTTCCAACATTGGATGTGACATCATTTCAACGTTGCTTCGACATTATTGTGCCCACTGGGTGGTTCCAGATCTCAGGGGATTATCCAGATCCCAGCACGAGGTTGAACAGCCTGTGAAGAGCTGCCGGTAGTGTAGGGCTGCTGTACTTCAGCATCTCAGGACAGATGCTGTCCACCCCACAGGCCTTTCCAACCTTCAAAGCCTGCAGTTGGTTCTGTATTTCTTTTAAGCATTATTACACGCAAGGGTGTGCTTGACCGTCATTCTTGTCACGACAGTGATGCGGCCAGGAACGAGGCGCTTGTGCCGAGTTCCGTTAGCATCACTGAAGTGACAATAATGACGGTCAAGCACACCCTTGAGTGTATTAATGCGATTATACAACTATTACCAACAAAATAAAATGAAAAATCAAAATTTATTCATACTGTGGGCATTTCGCTGTCAAAATATAAAAGTTTTTTGCTAGTATTCTCTCCGTTTCTGTGGAAATACATGAGATCTGACGTTAACTATTCCTTGTCAGCCAGCCAACTTGGGCTTATGTTTTCTCGACATCGTGATTTCCCAAATCTGAATAAATACCGCACATAGCAACACAAAACTGCTTTGCTAGTTCAATCATGTTGAAACTAGAATATCCGCTGAAAAAAAAAAAAATTTCATAGACTGATAGTTCTGCTGACATCTCAGTCATTTTTAAGCTAACAGGTGCCGTGACAATGACTCAGCTGACCTTTATCTGCAACAAACTTGTATTAACGGTTATATTTAATATAGGCAACGGCTTTCCCGTGTCCGCACCAGAACAATCATCTATTTTTTAATAAACTCACCAGCAGATGTTTCATTTCAGCTGGGGGTGTGTCACTCCAATTTAACGTTAGCTCCGATTAATGTGGCCAAGAAGCAAAAGTAACAAAAGTAACATGTAACAATAAGGCTGAACAGAGTTATATAATTTCAACCCCACCTTTCGGGGGCTTTAGCTAATCTTTTCAGGCCATTATCAATTTACCTCTGAAATAAAGACGACCATTTTCACAGATGTGTTGATTTATTACAACCCCAATTCCAAAATAGTTGGGACAAAGTGTAAATTGTGAATAAAATCAAAATGCAATGACTTTCAAATCACACCAGCCAGTATTTTATTCACAATAGAACAGAGATAACATAGCAAATGTTGAAACTGAGAAAATTTACAATTTTAAAGTACAATTCACAAGTTTACAATTTCACAAGTTTCTGGAGTTTAGCCATTGGAATTTGATCCCACTCTTGTTTAATACAGGCTTCCAGCTACTGGAGAGTTTTGGGTCTCCTTTGACAGACTTTTCGTTTAATTATGCGCCAAATGTTCTCAACCGGTGAAAGATCAGGACTACAGGCAAGCCAATTCAGCACACGGACTCTTCTACTACGAAGCCATGCTGTTGTAATAGCTGCAGTATGTGGTTTTGCATTGTCCTGCTGAAATATATAAGGCCTTCTCTGGAATAGATGTCATCTGGAGGGGAGCATATGTTGCTCTAAAACCTTTATATACCTTTCAGCATTCATGGTGCTTTTTATAACATGCAAGTGTCCCACACCATATGCACTAATGCATCCCCATACCATCAGAGATGCTGGCTTTTGAACTGAACGCTGATAACAGGAGGGGTGATCTTTCTCCTCTTTAGCCCGGAGGACACGACGCCCATGACTTCCAACAAGAATGTCAAATTTGGACTTGTCTGACCACAGGACACTTTGTCATTTACAACAGTCCATTTTAAATGAGCCTTGGCCCACAGAACACGGTGGCGCTTCTGCATCATGCTCAACAATGGCTTCCTTTTTGCATGATAGAGTTTTAGGTGGCATCTGTGGATGGCACGGCGGACTGTGTTTACAGACAGTGGTTTCTTGAAGTATTCCTGGGCCCATTTAGAAATGTCAATGACAGAATCAAGCCGGTGAGTGATGCAGTGGCGTCTGAGGGCCCGAAGATCACGGGCATCCAGTAAAGGTCTTCGGCCTTGTCCCTTACACGCAGAGATTTTTCCAGTTTCTCTGAATCTTTTGATGATGTTATGCACTGTCGATGATGAGACCCTCAAAGCCTTTGCAATTTGACGTTGAGGAACATTGTTTTTAAAGTATTCCACAATTTTTTTACGCAAACCTTCACAGGTTGGAGAGCCTCTGGCCATCTTTACTTCTGAGAGACTCAGCCTCTCTAAGACATCCCTTTTTATAGCCAATCAGGTTACACACCTGATGCCAGTTAACTTAATTACTTGCTAAATGTTCTTTCAGCTGATTCTTAAATATGAATTGCTTTTTCAGCCCTTTTTTGCCTGTGTCCCAACTTTTTTGAGACCCGTTGCAGCCAGAAGATTTGAAATAAGCTCATTTTGTGGATAAAACTGTAAAATGTCTCAGTTTCAACATTTGAAATGTTATCTATGTTCTATTGTAAATAACATATTGGCTCGTGATCTGAAAGTCATTGCATTTCATTATTCACAATTTACAGTTTGTCCCAACTATTTCGGAATTGGGGTTGTAAATGTTCATTTCAATGTACAAATGCAAACAAATTGACAAATTAATTAAATAAATGGCCTCGGCAACTAAGATAGGCGGAGTAATATTTTCAGTGATGAGGTATTTTTCATTTGAGCACAGACTACCCGTATTGTCTTGCTCATTTGAGAACATTCTAAACGTCTACTTGACCAATCAGATTGCTTGGTCGGATCTTCATGTTGTATAATTGCAGTTATTTCTGAATTGAGGGGGTTTTGATAGTCTTTGACCCTCTCCTGTAATCAGGTAGTTTTTCAATTACTAAATGTTGCTGAGGGTCAATATTCTTATGCAGTCAGTATTCTTATACAAAATTTCAAAGTGATTTTTTCCAAATCAACCCAGGTATCAAATTCAAAAAGAGTAAATATTTATAAAAAAAAAAAAAAACAATAACATTTATCAGTTTGAACTTTAAATATCTTGTCTTTGTAGTGTACTCAACTGAATATAGATCGGAAAGGATTTGCAAATCATTATATTTTATTTTTATTCACGTTTTACACAACATCCCAACCACATTGGAACTGGGGTTTGTTTTTATTTATTTATTTATTTAGTTAGTTAGTTAAAATCCTATTGGCTATCCCATTATAAAAAAGCCTTTTCAAATAATTCTGCCATTTCACCCAGTATGGTAGTGTCTCACATTGACTTTAGCTGCATAATGTAACTGGCCTCAAAAGGAGTGTTTGCAAACGCTTCATATGAACAAGAAAATAAGGTATGTTCCATCCCTGTGATAAATATACTATAATTGCAATGGACACCTAATTGCACACTGGGAAATCTTCTGATATAGCCAAGTTGTATAATTATCCACCTGGGGCCCTTGGATTTTTCTTTGTCTGACAAACCAGCTTCATTCATGTGGATGAGGTGAAGGTAACAGAAGGTACAAATCTAGAACACAGTTTGTTTCTCAGCATCAAGAGGTTTTAAAACAGTTTTATTATTTTGGGAACAGCCAGCATCATTTTTGTTTCCTTCTGCTTTGCAGGGCATCGTCGCAGAGGGGGGAAGAGGAGAAGCTGTGAGCGTACAGAAGGTGGGGGCAGTGTACTTATTCAATATGAAACCTTTGAGAGGGGCACTTCAATGCAACATTTAATGTGATAACTTTTCAGGGAATTTTCCCCACATTTAATGCAGATTAGTTTTTTTTTTCCTCGCATTTAGAAAATCACATTTCTTATCTTTGGAATGGCAGGTGTAAATGTTCAGTGTATCAATCCTAAAATTATGTACAGTATATAAGGAATATAGAATTTATGTTTTAGGTTATTTAGCCAGATGGACAGTATAACAATTTGGCTAAATACAATCCCACTTCCGAAATAGTTGGGACAAAGTGTAAATTGTGAATAAAATCAAAACGCAATGACTTTCAAATCACACCAGCCAGTATTTTATTCACAATAGAACAGAGATAACATAGCAAATGTTGAAACTGAGAAATTGTACAATTTTATCCACAAAATGAGCTCATTTCAAATTTGATGGCTGCTACAGGTCTCAGAAAAGTTGGGATGGGGCCTGTTTACTATGGTGTAGCATCCCCTCTTCTTTTAAACACAGAGTGAAGGCGTCTGGGCATTGAGGAGATGAGTTTCTTGAGTTTAGCCATTGGAATTTGATCCCACTCTTGTTTAGTACAGGCTTCCAGCTGCTGGAGAGTTTTGGGTCTCCTTTGACAGACTTTTCCTTTAATAATGCGCCAAATGTTCTCAATCGGTGAAAGATCAGGACTGCAGGCAGGCCAGTTCAGCACATGGACTCTTCTACTATGAAGCCATGCTGTTGTAATAGCTGCAGTATGTGGTTTTGCATTGTCCTGCTGAAATACACAAGACCTTCTCTGGAATAGATGTCATCTGGAGGGGAACATGTTGCTCTAAAACCTTTATATACCTTTCAGCATTCATGGTGCTTTTTAAAACATGCAAGTGTCCCACACCATATGCACTAATGCATCCCCATACCATCAGAGATGCTGGCTTTTGAACTGAACGCTGATAACAGGAGGGATGGTCTTTCTCCTCTTTAGCCCGGAGGACACGACGCCCATGATTTCCAACAAGAATGTCAAATTTGGACTCGTCTGACCACAGGACACTTTGCCACTTTGCTGCAGTCCATTTTAAATGAGCCTTGACCCACAGAACATGGCAGCGCTTCTGGATCATGCTCAACAATGGCTTCCTTTTTTTTGCATGATAGAGATTTAGGTGGCATCTGTGGATGGCACAGCGGACTGTGTTTACTGACAGTGGTTGCTTGAAGTATTCTTGGGCCCATTTAATAATGTCAATGACAGAATCATGCCGGTGAGTGATGCAGTGCCGCCTGAGGGCCCAAGATCATGGGCATCCAGTAAAGGTCTTTGGCCTTGTCCCTTAAACACAGAGATTTTTCCAGTTTCTTTTGAATCTTTTGATGATGTTATGCACTGTCGATGATGAGACCTTCAAAGCCTTTGCAATTTGACGCTGAGGAACATTGTTTTTTTTTTTTTTTTTAAGTATTCCAAAGTTTTTTACGCAAGCCTTCACAGGTTGGAGAGCCTCTGGCCATCTCTACTTCTGAGAGACTCAGCCTCTCTAAGACATCCCTTTTATAGCCAATCATGTTACACACCTGATGCCAGTTAACTTAGTTACTTGCTAAATGTTCTTTCAGCAGAATCTCTTATATATTAATTGCTTTATCACCCTTTTTTTGCCTCTGTCCAACTTTTTTTGAGACCTGTTGCAGCCAGAAAATTTGAAATAAGCTCATTTTTTGAATAAAAATGTAAAATGTCTCAGTTTCAACATTTGAAATGTTATCTATGTTCTATTGTAAATAACATATTGGCTCGTGATCTGAAAGTCATTGCATTTCATTATTCACAATTTACAGTTTGTCCCAACTATTTCGAATTGGGGTTGTAAATGTTCATTTCAATGTACAAATGCAAACAAATTGACAAATTAATTAAATAAATGGCCTCGGCAACTAAGATAGGCGGAGTAATATTTTCAGTGATGAGGTATTTTTCATTTGAGCACAGACTACCCGTATTGTCTTGCTCATTTGAGAACATTCTAAACGTCTACTTGACCAATCAGATTGCTTGGTCGGATCTTCATGTTGTATAATTGCAGTTATTTCTGAATTGAGGGGGTTTTGATAGTCTTTGACCCTCTCCTGTAATCAGGTAGTTTTTCAATTACTAAATGTTGCTGAGGGTCAATATTCTTATGCAGTCAGTATTCTTATACAAAATTTCAAAGTGATTTTTTCCAAATCAACCCAGGTATCAAATTCAAAAAGAGTAAATATTTACAAAAAAAAAAAAACAATAACATTTATCAGTTTGAACTTTAAATATCTTGTCTTTGTAGTGTACTCAACTGAATATAGATCGGAAAGGATTCGCAAATCATTATATTTTATTTTTATTCACGTTTTACACAACATCCCAACCACATTGGAACTGGGGTTTGTTTTTATTTATTTATTTATTTAGTTAGTTAGTTAAAATCCTATTGGCTATCCCATTATAAAAAAGCCTTTTCAAATAATTCTGCCATTTCACCCAGTATGGTAGTGTCTCACATTGACTTTAGCTGCATAATGTAACTGGCCTCAAAAAGGAGTGTTTGCAAACGCTTCATATGAACAAGAAAATAAGGTATGTTCCATCCCTGTGATAAATATACTATAATTGCAATGGACACCTAATTGCACACTGGGAAATCTTCTGATATAGCCAAGTTGTATAATTATCCACCTGAGGCCCTTGGATTTTTCTTTGTCTGACAAACCAGCTTCATTCATGTGGATGAGGTGAAGGTAACAGAAGGTACAAATCTAGAACACAGTTTGTTTCTCAGCATCAAGAGGTTTTAAAACAGTTTTATTATTTTGGGAACAGCCAGCATCATTTTTGTTTCCTTCTGCTTTGCAGGGCATCGTCGCAGAGGGGGGAAGAGGAGAAGCTGTGAGCGTACAGAAGGTGGGGGCAGTGTACTTATTCAATATGAAACCTTTGAGAGGGGCACTTCAATGCAACATTTAATGTGATAACTTTTCAGGGAATTTTCCCCACATTTAATGCAGATTAGTTTTTTTTCCTCGCATTTAGAAAATCACATTTCTTATCTTTGAAATGGCAGGTGTAAATGTTCAGTGTATCAATCCTAAAATTATGTACAGTATATAAGGAATATAGAATTTATGTTTTAGGTTATTTAGCCAGATGGACAGTATAACAATTTGGCTAAATACAATCCCAATTCCGAAATAGTTGGGACAAAGTGTAAATTGTGAATAAAATCAAAACGCAATGACTTTCAAATCACACCAGCCAGTATTTTATTCACAATAGAACAGAGATAACATAGCAAATGTTGAAACTGAGAAATTGTACAATTTTATCCACAAAATGAGCTCATTTCAAATTTGATGGCTGCTACAGGTCTCAGAAAAGTTGGGATGGGGCCTGTTTACTATGGTGTAGCATCCCCTCTTCTTTTTAACACAGAGTGAAGGCGTCTGGGCATTGAGGAGATGAGTTTCTTGAGTTTAGCCATTGGAATTTGATCCCACTCTTGTTTAGTACAGGCTTCCAGCTGCTGGAGAGTTTTGGGTCTCCTTCGACAGACTTTTCCTTTAATAATGCGCCAAATGTTCTCAATCGGTGAAAGATCAGGACTGCAGGCAGGCCAGTTCAGCACATGGACTCTTCTACTATGAAGCCATGCTGTTGTAATAGCTGCAGTATGTGGTTTTGCATTGTCCTGCTGAAATACACAAGACCTTCTCTGGAATAGATGTCATCTGGAGGGGAACATGTTGCTCTAAAACCTTTATATACCTTTCAGCATTCATGGTGCTTTTTAAAACATGCAAGTGTCCCACACCATATGCACTAATGCATCCCCATACCATCAGAGATGCTGGCTTTTGAACTGAACGCTGATAACAGGAGGGATGGTCTTTCTCCTCTTTAGCCCGGAGGACACGACGCCCATGATTTCCAACAAGAATGTCAAATTTGGACTCGTCTGACCACAGGACACTTTGCCACTTTGCTGCAGTCCATTTTAAATGAGCCTTGACCCACAGAACATGGCAGCGCTTCTGGATCATGCTCAACAATGGCTTCCTTTTTTGCATGATAGAGATTTAGGTGGCATCTGTGGATGGCACGGCGGACTGTGTTTACTGACAGTGGTTGCTTGAAGTATTCTTGGGCCCATTTAATAATGTCAATGACAGAATCATGCCGGTGAGTGATGCAGTGCCGTCTGAGGGCCCAAAGATCATGGGCATCCAGTAAAGGTCTTTGGCCTTGTCCCTTAAACACAGAGATTTTTCCAGTTTCTTTGAATCTTTTGATGATGTTATGCACTGTCGATGATGAGACCTTCAAAGCCTTTGCAATTTGACGCTGAGGAACATTGTTTTTTTTTTTTTTTAAGTATTCCAAAGTTTTTTTACGCAAGCCTTCACAGGTTGGAGAGCCTCTGGCCATCTCTACTTCTGAGAGACTCAGCCTCTCTAAGACATCCCTTTTATAGCCAATCATGTTACACACCTGATGCCAGTTAACTTAGTTACTTGCTAAATGTTCTTTCAGCAGAATCTCTTATATATTAATTGCTTTATCACCCTTTTTTGCCTCTGTCCAACTTTTTTGAGACCTGTTGCAGCCAGAAAATTTGAAATAAGCTCATTTTTTGAATAAAAATGTAAAATGTCTCAGTTTCAACATTTGAAATGTTATCTATGTTCTATTGTAAATAACATATTGGCTCATGTGATCTGAAAGTCATTGCATTTTGATTTTATTCACAATTTACACTTCGTCCCAACTATTTCAGAATTGGGGTTGTATATATGCATTCACTTAAGCATACTTATTATTAAATGCATAAAGCTCCTTGCTATTATGTGTATTTAAATGTATAAAACATTTTGGGCCAGTTTCACAGACATGGATTGAGCATGGCTCTGGACTAAACAGACTTTTGTATGGAGATTCTTTATTGAAAGTTGAATTCAGTCCAGGATTAAGCTTAATCTGTTTCTGTGTAACTGCCCCTTATATTTAAATACACTAACCATTTAATTCAATATTTAGCATAATTTTATATGCTGAGCGTTATGTTTGTTTTTAATGGACGTTAAGTTTAGCACAGGTACTTATGTGCGAAGCCGGGTTACTGATTGCATTTGTCACCTGTAGCCAATTTCGTTCAGGTGGGAAATGTCACAATTAGGTTGCCAAGATTAATTTATTTTCATTTCCAGTATACCAATATGTACTGTACAGCAAAAGAAACGTCACAGACATTTTGTATATAAACTGCTTTATTGACAAATATTCACAAAGTCGATTGGGACATCAGTTTGGGGCAGTTCCTTCATGCGATGACTCACCATTGGAGGGGCATGTTTGAAATGATGTTTGTGATCATGTGATCAGATTTATTCTTAAATCCAGTGAGATTAAATCAGTTCCTTGTCTGCCCACCATAAGCGGTGATTATGAACACACATCTTCTGTACATGGAATGCATGTGGAGATTGATGAAGGCTATAAGGCTATTGATGAAGGGTATATTTATGAATATATCTGGGCCCATACTCTCTGAATGGCTACAGAGAGCTGTGCTGCAGTTATCGGCCTTGGTCACACCTCATTAAGACGTCTTTGGATCTTGTCCCACTAGTGCTCCATGGATTCAGATCCAGACTAAGGGCAGGCCAAGGCAGCATACAGGGCTGCGTTCCAATCCGAAAAAATGCTTGCTTCGTCTTGTTCACTCGCCCTCCAATCGAGGGGGGAATCCCCAAAAAATCCCGGATGTAAGATGGCTGCCACTTGTAGGGTCGTTCCAATCCAGTTTTGCGGAGGGAAGGGCGCATTTTCATTTGCTCAAGCCCACGATTATCCTCCCTCAAACGAAGCCAACAACGAACATCCCTCCAAGCTTTGATATTGCCCAGAATGCTTTGCTCAGTCTCCCTTGGTAAAAATTTCACGTCCGCCATTTTTCTCTGCTGGCAAAAGGAGGAATTATGGCAGGGAAATTACCATACAAATGTAAGAATTGTGTTTGAGTAGTGTGCAATTTATGACAGAGTTATATGCAAATAGCGAAGTTTGGGGGTGAGGACATCGGTTTCGTATTAGTTTTAAGCATGTAACTTTACGTTCATTTTTGCTGTAGCTAGCCTATTGCATCCGCGAGGACTGTTGCGGAGCTTAAAGCCCTTTCACACTGGACGCAAAACAAATTCTTTGCATGACAGATTGCATTCAAAGTCAATGCAAAGACACGAACACACGAGAAACGGGTGTATTCGCGTCTTTGCATTGACTTTGAATGTAATCTGTCGTGCGAAAAATTTGTTTCGCATCCGGTGTGAAAGCATCATGATTTTTTAATAAAACAGTCGCAAGCGCCGCAGCAATCAAACGAGCACGCCGTCTTCTTCTTGCCATAAACATGCGATACAGAGATTACGTGAACTGTAAAAGGAAGAACGTACAGGCAACTAACTCAGTCGGCTCCATGGCAACACAAACATCCCGTTGGTTTGTTGACAAATGTTGAAGTGCAGAAGAAACGCGGCAAGGGTCATTCCAATCTGATTCCCCACAACCCTCCCCCTAAGTTCCCTCCATTGCCCTCCCTCACTCGGGAAGGGCTTTCTCGCCTGCTACGTCATTCGGAGGGCTCACTCGAGTGGAGGGAAGAAGTGAAGGGAGTGTCTTATTTTGGATTGGAACGCAGCCCATACAGATATTGTGCTGTTGTAAGAAGTTTCTGGTTAACCTAGCAAGATGAGCACGTGCATTGTCTTGTTGAAACAATTGGTGTTGGTGACAGGCAAAGTACAGCACAACATGAGGTCTTAAACCTTCATTAATGTACCAGGCAGCTGTGACCCCATGGCCTTGACGTGGTCTGACATTTTGAAACACTACAGGTCCAGTTTTTTGGTTCAGTGCAATTCCTCCCCATACCATGAGGCTTTGACTGCCCCATGCATCTCTTTCCATCATGCAACCATCAACGTAACGCTCATCCCTTCTACGCCAAACCCTAGTTCTGCCATCTGCCACAGAAATACAGTAATGACTTTCATCTGAAAAAACTATGGTCCTCCTATGCCTATAACGGCAGTTTTGTCGTTGATGAGCCCACTGCAGATGGTCCCGTTGGTGATGATCTGTCAGGATGGGACCCCAAGCAGGACGTCGGCAGGACAGGTCATTAGACCTTAACTGGCGACAAACCGTGTCTGTACTTATCTTCTTATCTTCTTTGGTGGGACCCTATGGTCTGCCAAACCATTTCAGTCGCTGTTGTGAACCAGTTCCGGAGGTGTTACGCCAGTATTTGCCAGTCTTGTCGAAGCCTCGTGACCCAGGGGTAACCACTGTGTGGACAGTCATTGGTTCTGTTGGTGGTGTTATATTGCTGCCTTAGACATTCGATAGTTTGAATACTGCAGTTGAAGTCATTAGCAATGACCCTCAGGCGTTGACCAACATGCAGATGTCTGATTGCTTGCTCGCGTTGATTGCTAGTAAGTCTTAGCATGACTGCTGTATTCAGGAAACAAATGAAAGCCTGGTACCTGTGGCCCAATGAGAAGCTGGTGCATCCTGATTTTCATGAAGATGCGTCTGCAAGCATTAACATGTTCATTAAAAGTGAGTCAGTTTGAACACTTAGCCAAATGCTCTCACTTTTGTTTGTGGATTTTTTGGGGGCAAGACTATCATTTCAACTTTAATTGAATCAGGAATGTTGAAAAAAATCCATGCATTTTCATTCTCAGAAGTGCGTCATACAAGCTTCAAAAGTGTGGCATTTCTTTTGCTGTTCAGTATGGTAACAATATAGTGTTTCCACAGTGCGTGAGTTATTGATTGAACTATAATGGATATTAACAATGCTTCTTTGCAAAAACAACCCACTTTTGTGATTTAATTTTGTTTTCAGATTTTGGCAGGCTTTCGAAAAAGCACTACAATGCAAGCAGTCTGGTCAAAATGATTGTGACAGATATGCAGCCTTTGTCTATAACTCAGGGTGCTGGATTTCAGAAATTCATGAGTAAGAATTCTCCCAACTATGAAATTTCAAGGGAGATATCATCCTTACGCTCTGATCTCCTCAAGCTGTATGAATCAATTAAAAGAGACATGAAAACATCATTGAAAGATGTGAATGAAGTTGTCCTGACTTCAGAGGTGTGGAAAAGGGGGCTGGTATCTTATCAATCGGTTGGCTGCCATTTCATTAACCACAAATGGGAGCTGAAATCGTACCTGCTGGAAACAAGAACTCTAACTGCCAGTAATATGGAGAATGAAAAAATTAAACAACTGCAGAGGATTTCAGAAGAATGGGACATTAAAGAAAAGGTCTATGCTGTGGTCATGAATGGAACAACAGTCCCAGGATTAGCGTGGGCACACTTTCCATGTTTTACATATATACTTGACCATGTGTTCAACGATGCACTGCAGAATGACCCAGCAAACAAAAAGCTGCTGACGAAGTGTCACAAAATCATGATGTTCCTTCAGAGCTCCTGCACTGCATTCAACCTCCAGGATTCTCTACCTCCATTTGAGCCAGCACTCTTGGGGGAACCAGGGTGGAATTCAACACTCTACATGCTGGAGTACATTTCACAGCACCAAGGCACCATCAACAAAATGCTGTCCGACAGTGGAGAGGGAGCTCTCTGCGTATATGGCCAAGAGCGGTCAAAAATCAAACACATTGTGTCTGCTCTTCAACATTTTAAGGAGCCCTTGAATGACGAAAAACATCACAGTTACATCACAGTTTCCAAGATCATTCCTCTGGTGAAACCCATCGAGAAAAAACTGTCGAAGCTAGCTAAAGATAGGAACAATGAAGCAAAGCAGCTGGCAGAAAATTTCTCTAAAGGATTTGGTGACGTTGATAGCAGCTATCAACTACAAGCTGCCACGACTTTGGATCCGAGATTTAAAGACTCTATTCTGTCCGACCCTGATGGCATAGACAAAGATAAATGGGACAGATTGATTAGAGAATTACTCAGTCTGGGGAAAGCAAAACAACTAACAGGCAAATCTCTGGTCCCTCAAGATGACCGTCCAGGTACATCGAGGGATGTTCCTGTTGAAGAGTTAGAGTGCCATAAAGAATTGTGCAGATATGCCACCGTAGAGGGAATACCGATCACAGGAAATCCCTTGTCCTGGTGGAGATTCAGGGAAAAGGAATTCCCAAATCTCCACAAAGCGGCTCGCCGGTACCTCGCGATCGTCAGCACCTGTGTCCCCACCGAGCGAGCATTCTCAAAGGCCGGCGAAGTTTACAGACTGCAGCGTCTTCGACTGGAGGCTGAAAATGTCAACATGATGCTCTTCCTCAAAGACAACTTCCCCCAAAAAGCTTGAAAGAGAGAGACAGGCAGGCAGACAGACAGAAACACTAATGCTAATACTCTCATTTTGGACGTAGTAGGCTGATGACTAAGCCTCCTATTATCACCTCTTCGTGGGTAAATGCGCTGCCACATTTATGGTTCAGAGAATTTGTTTCACTAAATATAGTTATTCTGTTAGTGTATTTACATTTTCTAACAATTTGCTGTTGGTTAAAGTAGATCAAAATTTGTGTATTACATGAGGCAAATGGGGGTGTCATCAATTTCAGGGATTTGAATTAGCAATTTTTTTATTCCTTTTTGACCAAATACCTTCTCCTTGTTTTCTAAAGCCAGCCTCAACATAAAATTACCGATTCAATTGAATAATTACATGCCATACGATAAGACAAGGAATCGTTCCCCCCAACACATTTACACCCACACACACACACACACACACACACACACACACACACATACACACATACACACACGCACATATGGTATTCTCTCTACCTTCACATCTTTATTTCTTGCTTTCCAAATCTCTCCTCATCATCATTATTATTAATCATGTAGATCCCCATCCATCCCATATACTTTCATTCCAACTGAATTTATTATAAGCCTAACTCATTTTCAATATATATTTTTTATTCTCATCGAGCGCTTCCAGCTTCTTTTGCTCCTAATGAAGGACTTCCTCAATGAGAGGAACACAGCGAAAGGAGCAAAATGATCTACTGCCAGTGGGGGCAGCAGAGAGGCGTGGAGAGATTTAATATTAGTTGACATCTGTACAAACTACAGAAGTTTTCCCTTGTTAAAATGAAGGCATTGCTCTTCTGTGAAGCAAGCGTGGGGAACAAGGAGATGAGAAATCCCATTCAGTGTGTAGTAATTGGCAGGAACATTAACATTAACATAAAAAATGTGTTGTAAAATGTTGTTTCATTTATTCATTCATTCAATTATTAAGTGAATTAAATTGTATGTGAACACTTTTGAAAAATTGCTACACATGCTTTGTGCTTATGTCAGTTTAATGATTTGTGTTGGGAGATTCTGTTGAGACGTGGTCCAAAAACGGCAAGATAAACATTTGCATATTAATTTCTTTAATTCTATACTCCTCATGTATGTCAGAAGAATCTATAAGTTGTTAGTCATGTGAGCTCAAATCGGTCTGAATTTAATTGGTGTCAAAGGTGTAAGGGTTATTTAATTTAATTGAATAAACATTTCTAATGTTTCCTGAATAATTCCATCTAATTTCTCCTGTCATTGCACATTCATTTTCACAATAAGCACTGCTGTTTTTATATCATAGACCTCACTGAGCAGAAGGTTTAATTTTACAGATATTACTCTTAAAAGTGCTGCCATTTACAACCCCAATTCCGAAATAGTTGGGACGAAGTGTAAATTGTGAATAAAATCGAAATGCAATGACTTTCAGAACAAGAGTCAATATGTTATTTATAATAAAACATAGATAACATTTCAAATGTTGAAACCGAGACATTTTACATTTTTATCCACAAAATGAGCTTATTTCAAATTTTATGGCTGCAACAGGTTTCAAAAAAAAGCTGGGACACAGGCAAAAAAGGGCTGAAAAAGCTATTAATATATAAGAGAATCATCTGAAAGCACATTTAGCAAGTAATTAAGTTAACTGGCATCAGGTGTGTAACATGATTGGCTATAAAAGGGATGTCTTAGAGAGGCTGAGTCTCTCAGAAGTAAAGATGGCCAGAGGCTCTCCAACCTGTGAAGGCTTGCGTAAAAAATTTGTGGAATACTTTAAAAACAATGTCCCTCAATGTCAAATTGCAAGGCTTTGAAAGTCTCATCATCGACAGTTCATAACATCATCAAAAGATTCAGAGAAACTGGAAAATCTCTGTTTTAGGGGACAAGGCCAAGACCTTTACTGGATGCCCGTGATCTTCAGGCCCTCAGACGCCACTGCATCACTCACCGCATGATTCTGTCATTGACATTCCTAAATGGGCCCAGGAATATTTCAAGAAACCACTGTCTGTAAACACAGTCCGCCGTGCCATCCGCAGATGCCACCTAAAACTCTATCAGGAAGCCATTGTTGAGCATGATCCAGAAGCGCCGCCGTGTTCTGTGGACCAAGGCTCATTTAAAATGGACTGCAGCAAAGTGGCAAAGTGTCCCGTGGTCAGACGAGTCCAAAGGCGGCGTCCCATTATCAGGAAGAAATCCTCAAGATTTTTTTTTTTTTCAAATTTCAATCAAACCATGGCTTGGAATCTATTATTTAGGCATTAATCTGGCTAGAAATGACAAAATTTTCATTTATGTGTAATCTATTTGATGCTTTCTACATATTCAAAGCAGGCATACCAGCCATTGTCACCAATTTTAGTGGATTTTCCAGCATTTAAGACCAGAAAAACACAACAGCACGCGATAAGGCCATTTTTTTTTTATTTGCTTATTTGGATATACATATTGTTAGCCTCATTTTAGAGAAATAAAATTTTTGGCCCGATGTTGCGCTCTATGTTAAAAAAAGACTTTAATGAAAAATGGCAATGGCAGACCTGAAATGTTTCAGATAACAATTTTGGCCAAAAAGAAAATAAGAACCCCACTCATTCATAAAAAACATTGATGTGATCATGCATAACAATCATATAGGCAATATGTTACTGATTTTGAGCTGAGAATGTGAAATTTTAGGTCATTATTTCAAAATTTTTGTTGCATCTTTGAATACATGTACTTGTCATTGGCAGAGAATGTCAGTTTTATGGACACCTGTATATTACTATTGCAGTAGAATCTCATTATATGTAATTATCTTTTACTATGGCCATTATTATATGAAAATTATCAAGAAACTCATGCATGACAGCTGTGTATGAGACCGATATTCCAGAAGCAACTCGTAACATTTTGCTTTCTTAATCCTCTGAATTGTTTATTCATGAGATGAGAGTTTTTCTCATTCTTGACATTAGCAATAAATGTCTGGAAAATATATCCAATAAGAACTGACATGATAATTATCAGACCAATCACATTGTGGGACATATTCCACCAATATTAAAAAGATTAACTAACATATCCCAAACCAATCAGATTCAAGTTTCAGAATTCATAAACCAATTATCTCTGGGATATTTTTGACCAATGAACACACGAGAGGTGGTATTTATAGCTGAGATATGGGCTTTGGAATGGAATGGGCTTTGTCAGTACAATGTTCCAATATGGTGAAGTACCACTGCTGTATTTAATGCAAGAAGAGGACCACCACTGCAGTACAAAACAACCTATAATATGCTTAGACATCAAGTACAAACTGTCACAGTGTCCAGTTTGCTGTGTAGATACCCCAAACCTTAGTAATCCTGTGTAATGGACAGAGTCGCCATTCTGGTAGGGCCAATTTCAAATGTCAAAATTTCAAAGAAATCTGCTTGCTTAAGGCTTATCAAATAGTTTCTGACATATTAGAGGGTATATACTAGTATCCTAAAAAGAAATAATTTGGAAAATCAGGAGGGCTGATTTTGATGCTTAATGGGACGCCTCCATTGACATTCTTGTTGGAAATCATGGGCTTTGTGTCCTCCGGGCTAAAGAGGAGAAAGACCACCCCTCCTGTTATCAGCATTCAGTTCAAAAGCCAGCATCTCTGATGGTATGGGGATGCATTAATGCATATGCTGTGGGACACTTGCATGTTTTAAAAAGCACCATGAATGCTGAAAGGTATATAAAGGTTTTAGAGCAACATATGCTCCCTTCCACACAACATCTATTCCAGGGAAGGCCTTGTGTATTTCAGCAGGACAATGCAAAACCACATACTGCAGCTATTACAACAGCATGGCTTCGTAGTAGAAGGGTCCGTGTGCTGAACTGGCCTGCCTGCAGTCCTGATCTTTCACCGATTGAGAACATTTGGCGCATAATTAAACGAAAAGTCCATCAAAGGAGACCCAAAACTCTCCAGCAGCTGGAAGCCTGTATTAAACAAGAGTGGGATCAAATTCTAATGGCAAAACTCAAGAAACTTGTCTCCTCAATACCCAGACGCCTCCACTCTGTGTTAAAAAGAAGAGGGGATGCTACACCATGATAAACAGGCCCCTGTCCCAACTTTTTTGAGACCTGTAGCAGCCATGAAATTTGAAATGAGCTCATTTTGTGGATAAAATTGTAAAATTTCTCAGTTTCAACATTTGCTATGTTATCTCTGTTCTATTGTGAATAAAATACTGGCTGGTGTGATTTGAAAGTCATTGCGTTTTGATTTTATTCACAATTTACACTTTGTCCCAACTATTTTGGAATTGGGGTTGTACATGTATTCTCATCTGTAGCTACTCTCTATATCGAGGGCTGACTGCAATAAACAATTATGTCCAATATATAACATCTGGACATAACTGTTTATTGCAGTCAATCCTCGATATATACTCTATATATATACAGAGGCATTATGGTCTCAAAATGTGTTTATATGCCCTTTGCATTACATTGGAATTCAGCTAAAATCTTTTCAGTAATGTAAATCTGGAGTGCCTCAGGTGTCATGCATTTCACAAAAGGCCACTAGATGGAGGTACATACTAACTATCAGCAAACAGGATGTTGTATTTGGCAGTGTCCTTTTAGTGTTGGCATTTACAGAAGAGACAATGATTAGAGGGTAAAATGGAAGCCCTTCTTCTAGTAGGTTTCAACCAGAGGTGGGTAATCCAGGTCCAAAGAGTAAAAATCCTTCCCAGTATTTTGTCCTGATCCTCCTGGGTTGTCCCATTAGTAAAGGAGTAGGGAACAAGGCAATTATTTCAAACCAGTGTGTTCGAGGAGACAGACATCTAAAACATGCAGGATTATAGCTCTCTAGCAGCAGGGTTCCCAACTCGTTAATTAATTGGACTACCCAGGAGGATCAGGACAAAATACTGGGAGGATTTTTACTCTTTGGACCTGGATTACCCACCTCTGGTTTCAACCCACCATCTCCTGTTACCCTTAACTCTGTCATGCCTGCATGAGTCAGCTCTTACACTGCGGTGTTCCTAAGCAGGACTGAGCCATGATGAGGTCGTCTGCATTTTTGCATGAAAGTAACCCTGAAAGGGAAGTAGCCAGTCACTCCCTATCATAAATACAATGAAAGATGCAATACATTAAAAAGTAGTCCCTATAAGCTGCACTTAACAAAAAAAAAAAATTGAAGAATGAATCTGCCAGTTTTCTCTCTGACAGTGTAAAGGACCCATATATCAGAAACCCTACCCAGTTCATATGGCTGGTAGTCCTCATTTTAGTATGTATACAGTAAAAAGGTATGAATCTGTCAGGACTTCATCTACGCCAATTGATGCTTAACAGAGAACCTACAGGACATCCGATAATTTACGTCTCCGTCTTTGGGGAAATATCACCAAATAATTTTAATGAAGGTTCACTCCATGGAAACAACAAATTACTTGGAAATTCCAATTTTTTTTATCATGAAATGCCCTTTTAAGTGTACATAGCTTTCCACCATGACACAAAAATCGCTGTGCAGGAGACACTTAATGACTTCACACAGTGCTATCTTTCAGCCAGCCATTGATTCTGACTGCAGTCCGAGGTTGTCAAAGGCAGGTGGTGGGCCGTGGACTGAGCAGACTGGTGTGTGATTGTCATCGATGGGGGGCCAGGGGCTTATATCTTCAGACTTGGGCACATGTATGAACACGGAAGTACTAGAAGAATATCACTCTGGTATTTTTGAGATCAACGCAGAGGTATTTTAACTTCATTTAAGTTCCAAACCTAGGAGTTGATCCTCCCATTGCTGGATTATTTGTATCTAATAAACACCAAATTGTTGGGGCTTGAGAATTTAAAGTAAGAACAAATTTTTGGCAGTGCAGCTTATCAAAATACGTGGATTTTGAGATTACATTTATTTGGTGGACGGTGATATCTAACGCACTGTCTAAAAAGAGCCTACAGTACTTTAGGTCACTAGAGCAACTGTCAACATACAGACCATAGCTCAGATAAGACTCCACTCTCATGAAGCATATGTCACAGGTAGCATCAGTTCTACTGAATGTAGACTTAGCAATTGATGTAATGCCTCGTCATTATCAAAATGCAGACACGTGATTGCAAGAGATATTGTCAAGAACTACAAATCCAAGATTGAGACGCAAGCGCAACTTGAGAGTGCTCGTTAAAGTATATGATGGAAGGGATAGAAACTCAAGACCCAGGTAATACATGGGCATAATTCTTGATTTAGGTCAATCATGCCCGAAGAGTCGTATTGGTTATGCTAGGTTCACACTGGCGTAAAACATGACGGATTGGTCACGTATTTTTGGTGGCGTATTTTTCACTGAAAAATGGTGCAAAATGTAAACAAGACCACCAGTGTGAACAGATTGACTTGGATCAACTGATTTCCTACGCTTTTTTGTTCGTGCATAGTTGATATCTGCCGTCAATTCGCAGAAGAGGGGGCCTCAGCGCAGATCTACCAAGATCAATGTCCTAAAATGGAGTTCAACCAAGTGCTGCGCTGCCTGACTTTTTACAACTTTGCACAGCAGAAGACGGTGGAATGCCAATCCGTTGATCAGTTTTAGTTCAAAACGTTTTGAGACGGAAAATTTGCATCACCAATACACCACGTTTTCATGACTTTTGGTTGGCACAGTCCAACTTAGATGAACTCATGACGACTTTTCTCTGTGCAAAAGCCCAAAATCATTCCTCAGCGATGCGTTAACCCCTTTTCCATAAGAAAAATGCCAGTGTGAACCTAGCATTACTGTCAGAAGAGCATTGGTATGGAGTCCAGGGGCATTAAAATGGAAGTCCTACAATGTGATTTGTCCACCCACAACTCAGCCAGTTGATTTCAAAGGCTACAGTTCAACTTCTTGGCTGAGGGGTTGTTAGAACCTGCAAATTCTGGTGGCTGGAACAATATTCTTTTCAAGAGAGAACTTTTGTGTTTTCAAGATGGATTTTGTAGGTCATTCTAAATATCTGCCTCTTCAGGCTGTAGCAGATGATGTGACTCAATTGAGCGGTTTGTTGAGCAACAACATAGAACCTTGTGTAAGAGGTGTTCAGGGACTCAGGTAATGTTGGTTAATTTCAACAGTGAAACCCTCGCATTCAGGCCAACCTAACATATTCGCTCTAGATGACTGGATCAAAAGCGCCTCAGTGCCGGATTTCATCTCAACAATAGTTCTAATTCCTCATGCACAACGAGCTGTTTATTGTTTTTAATTAGGCAGTTTAAATGTCAAGTGAGTGAGTGAGGACTTGTTTTGCTAATGCCTTGTTGCAGATAATGAATATTGGCTATTCATTTAAGCACAATTAATCAGACAGAACACTTCTTGGACAGCTAGAGCTTTCTTTTGTACTAAAGTTCCACAGTAAATTATTTGCTTGAAAGGTCCCATTTTTAATTAATGATTTGGCAAGCCTATGTAGCCAATAATGAATGAGGTTACACCAGCACATACTAAACAAAGGATGCATTATGCTACATTTCCAATCACTGCTCCTGGAGTACTTCTGTACTGCACATTTCTGAGGTCTCTCTTATTTATCACACACGATGAAGCTGATCAGCTCATTATTGGTGCGTTTGATGTGCTTAACTGGGTGTGTCAGATCAGGGAGACACAAAATGTGCAAAGCAATGTCATCTGCGTACTATTTTGTGACACAGGCGATAACAGAGAGCACAGAGCTAAAGGAAACACTAGAGTAGACACCAGACCAGTTTTGGAGAGATTCACATCCGCCATCTTGCCAAAGGATAGCGAAGGATAGCTGATGATTTTTATCATACCTAATATTTTTACTGTGAAAGAAATTAATACTGGTAATTATTATGAACCAAGATGAACAATTAAATATTAAAATAAAAATGGCCATAATCTAGAGTAAACACTATAGGAATTCAAAGTACAAATACATGAGTTCAAAATATGAAAAAGCATTCCTTAAACATAAATATACAACTCCTTTATATACATTTCCAGTTAATTTAATTTTTTTATTTTAACTAATGATTAAGAATTTCCTGACAACAAATACTCGTAAACAACACAAAAATTTAATAAATAATGGTCGCGCTTGTAAGCCGAGTTATGTCACCAGTCAAGTGTTTTTCATTTCATTTTATCTATTCACATATACTCATGTACAGCGTTTGACTGCGCCGATTCCTTACACAAGATGGCGAACGCGTCTCACGTTTTGCAGTTGATTTAGCCAATGACGTCGTCCACTCTCGTGTTTTCTTTAACTCTGTGGCAGAGAGTTACAACCTGGGAGCCCCCTAGTGGAGCAGAAAGGAATTATAGCTTTTTGGCAGCATCCAGCCCAGGCTGCCACCACACCCAGAGCGGAGTTCAGCAATCTGCAGGCACTCAAGAGGAATTCAGAGGCAAAGGTCAGCAGAGAGGCAGTAAGCTTTTCCCATCTGAGGATTGAAGGTGTGGCTGGTAATCAGAGCAGCCTCGCTTGTGAGAGTATGCGGATGGAGTATGTTCTGTTCTGGAGAGGGGGAAGAGGGAGATAAGAACGGATAGAAGAGTGAATTTGGCATTTGACAGAGGGACAGGGCAGCCACAGGGGGGGGGAGAGAGAGAGACATATGGTGCCCAGCTGCAGAACTCAGAGCAGCCATAACACAAGTCTTTCAAACAAGTGCTGGGACAGATTTTTCCAGCCTTCAGAACTCCATCTGCCACACAAGTCTTTCCCAAGTCCATCCTCCAGCCTCTATATCTCCATCTGCACTCCATCCCATTTTTCCTGCCATCCCTCCCTGCACTCTTCCAATATTACAGTGGAATAAGTAAGCCATGCTCCCCGGTAAGTGGCTGATCTCTGATAGTTTGTATAGAACTAGTAGACAGGAGGTTGACAAAGCTTTAAATTGGATTGCCCCACCTTCGATTAAAAAAAACCAACTGTGGCCCAACAGGGCTGCATTTGAACTATAGACTGCATTCGCAGGTTAGGCAGAACTGATGCAGGCAATGACACCACAAACCTTCTCCAGTTAAGCTCTGCTTTGAAAGAATCGGCCATATAGGACGACGGCCCTTTAAAAGGAGTATGGAGATTGAACTGACCTGTTGAGAAAGATAGAGGTGGGGTAAAAACAGGATGAGAATAGACAGGTAAAGGGGGGGGGGGGGGCGTGAGTGTGTGTGTTTGTGTATAGTTCAGGGTTGATGTTATAGCTGGGACAGAGGTAGGAGGAAAGCTTCACCATACAGAGTGCATTATGGGACGGTGGTAACAGTCACAATGTAACTGTGCGGTCCTGTCTGTGGGTCTCTCCATCTCCACTGTCAGACTACACCACCCATAAACCCACCGCATTTCATTACAGCTCATTTGTCCTGGTAGCAAGCCTAATTTTATCATCGACAGTGATACATTTCATTACACTTTACAAGCCTTGAGCTGAAACTTTTGTCTAATCTGACTTGTCGTCGATCAGACAAAGCAGGGGTCCATGCCAGGTCCAGCAATGTGGGGTAAAGGGCCTTGCTCAAGGGCCCAAGAGTTGCACTGATCTTATAGTGCATTCTTCTGATATGTGAGTGGAGGGGTGAGTAGATGGGATAGCAAGTTAGCCACATAGAGGAACTGCAGCAGACCTTAATCGGGAGAAAGTTACAACACTGATGCACAGTGGCCTAATCCACACGGACGTGTATTGCATATTTTTAAAAATTACAAAACATTTTTCCTCAATTTTACAAAAATATTTCCATCCACAAAGACACAAAAAATACAGTTTAAGTGCAGTCAATAGCGTGCCAAACCAGCAAGTGGAGATGATATTCTTTCATATAGGACCACATAGGCCAACCACAAGCCTTAAAAACTCACTACAAGCTGCACAAACCTTGATGTCAGAAGCCAGTTTTCCTTGTCTTCAGGTAAACAGTAAAAAAAAAATAGCCGCGCTAACGCGGGCGAGACCCCTCAGCCCCGTGTATAGTTGAAGCGTGTGAACCTATCATGTTAAAATCTCCGACACCAGCAACAGTGAAGATCTGTTTGCTGAAAGAGAGATTTAATAAAGAGGCAACTGTACAGCTGAGGAATTGAGTTTGCTGAATTTTACCTCTCAAGGAGTAATCACATCAGTGGCAGCCATATTTGATTTCGGATCGCCACCGAAATCGATAGGCTTGTGTAGTAACTGTACCCCAATGTCCTCACCGAAAATTCTGATGATCGGTGATGGCGTTTTTCAGTTATCGCACGGAATGGAAATCCAAGATGGCGGCTCTGGAAGCCATATTTGATTTTGGATCGCTACTGAAATCGATAGGCTTGTGTAGAAACTTTACCCCAATGTCCTCACCAAAAACCGTGATGATCGGTGATGGCGTTTTTCAGTCATCGCACAGAATCAAATGTGGACGGGCAGACAGATGGACGCCGTGCGTGATGACAATACCCCGCAGCCTCTTTCAGGGCTGAGGGGTAAAAAACCGAGGTTCTGGAAATCTTCATCTTAGAAGGCACATTCAAAAATCAGCTATCAGTGACCAGAACGCAGTCTGCAAGTTAACGAAAGGCTGAAATGCATAGAAAATGTAAAATTTTTTAGAAATATGCGAGTAAGGGTGGACTAGGCCTCAGAGACCGTTAAAGTGCCAGATGGCTGTATGAATGAAATTTCTCTTGTAGCCGAAGTGGACCGTTTGGTTTCTCAGCTCTCTGAAAGACTCAAAGGATATAGTTGGCAGATGTGCACATCTTTCACTCATAGAACTACATAGCTGTAAACTAATTTCTGGTGAAAACCCCCAACCCCCCACATACTCCAAAGCCGCCACTGTTCCCAGCGCAGTCCCCAGTGCCCACCATACACACTCCCAGCAGCTAAGCATCACTTCCATTGTCCCCCCCTGGCTCAAAATTATGCATTTTCTCCTCTCAACAATATGCCCTCTTCCCTCGGCACGCACAACACACACTGTTCCGGACTGTTCCATCTGTGGCCAGCACAGAGGGGCTATTGTCTCGCTGTTTTCTGAAGCACGGTGGAATTAGCACTGCCTGCTTGACACTGAGGGGGGTAACTAGGGGGGTCGGGGGGTTATTGGCGGGGCAAGAAAGTACAAGTACAGTATAATGTCTCGATACCTCGTGTTCATTTTTTGTTTTATTTTAAAAAAACAAGTTTTCATTTACTTCTTACTGTACTCTTTTTTGTATAATCAAGTTTGTTTGCAATACGTATATTGTGATTAGAAACCGTGCTGATCATTTTTGCAGAATAAAATCCAATACTCGTTTCTTACAAATTTTGGGGTGCCAACTCCAAAAATAGTGTCTTTTTTTGCTCTGGCACGTCAACATTCTCTCACAATGTAGGATGTGTATTTCAAGGAATTGTCACTTAACATATACTTGTAAGGTTAAGTCTTGAATCATCCCTTACTCACCAGAAAAACTGCCACAAAGACATGATTCCCATCTTCCTCCGAGCCAGGTGAGAACTAATTGTTCGATTCTCGGCTGATTTTCACATGTATGAATGAATCTTAAGACATTTTTTTCCCCACTCCTGTGCAGATTGTAAGTCATAGACTTTTGAATATTTATTTTTGTCATTAAAACAAAAAAATTCTGACATTTGACTGCATTTGTTGCCGTTTTCATCAAAAGCAGATACATGTAATAAGGAAAACCATTCTTATTTTGTGAAAAACCTGTATGTGATGGAAACTTTTTATTTGCTTTTTTTAACTCAGCATCCTGAAATTAGTTTATATGACGCCTTTTTGGGAAATTAACAAAAAAAAAAAAAATTTTCCAACATGCAGGGTGGTATGTCCCTTAATTAACATTTTAACAGTATGGTTTTGTACTTTCAGCTCCCATCTGTTTTTATACCAGCATTTCACGAATTGGAGAAAAAAAAAATTATACATTTCATGCAAGTAATTCATGCTAAACTCAACTGCGATGAGGAAGAGGTCACTCACCACAATTCTGCATCCTCGTTCCTTCATTTATTCATGAATCACAAGCCTCATCACACGCTAACTCACATGCACAAACGCTCGAGGAACAGAAACGAGGAAACCCAGATATGCAGGGAATATGGAGAACCAGAAAAAGCGAAGGAAGAATTGCAGCTGTATGTGGAAGTAGCAGCAGTACAGTCTCCACGCTGATTGATGGTGAGTCACTGTCGGGTTAGCTAGCGCCGTGACCTGCTAGCGTAGCCCATACATCAGGTGGATTTACAGGACAAGCAGACAAGTGTGTGTATGAGAGTTTGTCTACTTGTATACATGTGTAAGGAGAATGGAATGTGATGCAAATGTAGTTTGCACATTTTAGGTTTGCAAACATGCATACTAGGATTTGAGCATGTGAGAGCAGATGTGTACACATCCGGATCTGTAGGGACAAAATGCCCTGGTGTGACAGGTGTGTATACAAACACACCGGTGAGTGAGCGTGTGTGTGTGTGTGTGTGTGTGTGTGTGTGTGTGTGTGTGCAGACAAACGTGCTTCAGTGTGTGTATTCAGTGCAGAACTCCTCCTCACCACAATCACCCAGCGCACACACACACAGATCAGGAAGTGGCACAGAGTATCAAATGATCACCAGCACAGGCACACTTAAGGGGAGGGATCTCAGCACATCTCATACTCCCCTCTCCCTCTCACTACAGCTTGTTCTGAACTCATTTTCCCAGCATGCCCCACTTCATCCTCTTCCTCAGGTTCTTCCTCTACCCGAGTGGCTACCAACCCTGATCCTGAATATCGACCATCCAGTAGGTTTCCACATCAACCCTGACAAAGTTCATCTCATTCAACAACAAGAGAACTGCACTGAGTTGTTGATTAGTGGAGTCCGGCACCACAAATCTGGGTTGGAGTAAAAACCGTCAGGACAGTCGATGTCCGAAGCAGGGTAAGTGAGCACTACTTGACCCCTCTCAGCACCTCATCTCCCAGCCCTCACTCCCACTCCTGTTTACTGCCAGTTTCACGGTTTGCTAAAGCTGTCCCGCGCTGGCAGGCATCAAAAGACAAGGGTATCAGATACCTCATATGCAACTGAGAAAGAGACTATAATCAGTGCAAGATCCATTTCAGTTTAGCATCCTAAAAAGCAGGGGTAACTCAAGATTTGTGGGGGGGTGGGTTCACCTGTTCACCACAAGCAACATCAAACATTAGAACTAAAGGTATCTCTGGCCTGAAGCAAATTTATTGTTTAAACAAACATTTGTGAAGGAAAACATGATAGGACCCATGTAAGTACTTTATAGCAAAATATCTCCGTTAGCGATACTCAGTGCCACACCGTCAAGCTCTGCTCTTAAGCACAAACACACGCAAAAAAATACACCCATGCGCCACACACACACACACACACACACACACACACACACACACACACACTCCCACACAAGAACACGCACTCACAGAAACCAAACAACAACACACAAAAGAACATTCACACAAGAAAATCCACACAAGAACACGCACACACAACACAAAAAAATTATACCCAGACACACACATGCGCACGCGCACACAAGCACACACAGACACCACACACAAAATAAAAATAAATAAACAATAAAACAAGGCCAAACCAAAGTATGAGCTCACATGACAAAGATTACCAGCTTTTTCTTTTATTGAAAAATATAGTTGTTATTTAGAAGAGGAAAGCAAAGAAGGTAAATACACATATTTATACAGGAGAGAGAAAGAAACATCACAGAAAAAAATGAAACAAAATGAAAATCTACAGCTGAAACCCAGAAAAAAAAAAAAAAAAAAAATTGTCCCCATTGTCCAGTCCCCTCACCTGTGGGGAAAGTGGTCATTCACAGATGGCCACTGTGAAGGAGTCAGTGGAGCCTTCGTGCGCCGCAAACATGACGGACACACAGCTGTGGTTTAGAAATGGCACAATCTACAGCGAAGTTTTGCAGCAATGCAGAGACTGAGTGAATCTGCTGATAAGGGACACTACACAAATAAACCGCACTGTCCAGCCCTGATTTACACACACAATACTCCAATACACCCTTCTGTTTGTCACAAGATCCACAAGCCTGTATTCCTTCCCCTTTACATGCTTTGTGCTTTCAGAATAGAAACATTCAGAGACTGTAATTGAGCAAGTTTTCATTAAAAAGAAAAAAAACATACAAAAACATATGGAAACTTAATATACTGACCAGGTTTAAATAAAATTTAGCCCAGAACGAAATCTCTCTCCTACTGACCAATTAGTGGCATTTACCTTTTCAATAGCATCTCAATTCTAGAGATATGCCTGCCAAACAATATTCAGATACCAAAACCCTAACTTTCCTTGTTGAAAATGTAAAATAATTATGTTAGCCCACATTAGCATGTGTTCAATACTGACCCAGAATATACACTTTATACAAAGGACTTAAGTGAGATAGGATGCAATAATATAGTAAAATTTGGCACGTTATTCTGCAATATGCCATGTTCCTGAACTCTGTCAAACTGAAATACGGCCACTTGTCCCCATCATGGCTGAGGGCCTCCAGTAGAGAAATATATCCCAGCATGCCTCACTCTTACACTTTCACTTTTCACACCAAGCAGTTCTCATCTCACCAGGCGAACAGCACTTTAGCCACGCAAAGACATGCATCACATTTCGATAGGAATGGCAGTCACTAATAGAGGAGAAATTCAGAGCATTTTGAAACGGTTGGCGTCATGGGGGTGGGGTGAGCAGACTTTTTCCTCTGCAAAAGACTACCCATTCCCAGGAATCTGCCTGCATACCATGCGTATGTATCTTCTCCAATGAGGAAAGTTCCGGAAAACCATGACTCCCACTCCTCCATGCCTCTTGGTTTGTCATTTCCTCTGAAACGGACGATGGGGCAGCAAATCTCAAATTATCAGGAATTATAGCAAAAATTCACTGGCACGAGTCATTCCCCACATCTAGGAACAGACTGTTGTATGTCAAAGGGCCAACATCGAGCCACTCGGGAAAGGTGCAAAGTCTAGGTGACAGCTGTACCTGAGACCAGTTCAATTATCATTACACACCTAGAACCAGGCTGGCTCATTACATATCCATTTCCGCAACAGAACAGAAACCAACTCATTATACCCTTTTTGTATAGTCGAACTTGAAGCAGGCTGGCTAATTGTACCCCCGTTTCCACAAAATAACTTGATTCCTGTCTAAAAATACTCCTTTTGCCACTGCATAGCTGTAAGTAGGCTGGTTCACCACACCCCTTTCCACCAACAGAACCGGTATCAGGCTGGCACGCTATACCCAGCATAAATCAGCCCAGATTATCCATTTGCTATGGTAGAGCTGGACCTCAGCTGGTTCATTATACCGCTTTCCCACTGCAGAGCTGTAGAGCTCAACTCGGAACATAAACCTTCTGAAGTCCTGCAGAAATCCTCCGATTCTGTACTGTAGATGAAGTCCAGGCGACTGCATGACACGTCACAACTCCTGCTTCAGCTCTGGATGTGGAGAATAATGTAGAGGCACCGCATCATATCGTTTAACATCCTGACTACATCCTCAACCCTCATCAATCATCACTATTCCTCTCCGCAAACACGCACGTACAAGAATAATCCGTCAAAACGCACAAAATACCCTGAAATCTCAGACCAGTCCGTCAATTTCGAATCCCGACATTTGTAGTGCATGAGGAGCGCACTAAGATGCCACTATAACGCATGTGTAAAGGCCACATAAGTGTTTTTTTACAGCTAGGTAGTGTTTTGACTTCAAGAGAGGAAGCGGGAGAGAAAAATTAAATTATATACTTTAATATTTAGAGTAAATCTGTACAAAAGCTTTAGTGTCCTAGAGGGCTGGAAAAAAAACACTGGAGTCACACAAGCCAGTCTATGCCACGGGGGCCATTACCCTCAGGCTCCATTTTAATGGATAAGACGTCCATTTGGTCACAAGACAAAAGGCCACAGTGTAAGATGCTGAAGATTCAAGGTCAGTTTCTTCTATTTTACACCTCTGGTTTAAAGCGAAGCTCAGAAAAGCAATTTACACAAAGGGTGAACTACAACAGAACAAATTAAAGGAAATGTACAAGCTTCAATGTAAATTTTTTCTGCATCACTGGTAGAAAAAGGCTGGCTGACAGGACAGAAAATCTTAAGACTACAATTCTCAGAATCCACCAGTGGATCACCCCTCGGTGCGCCTACATTTCCTGTCAGCTGACTGGGTGAAGAAATAAGACAGACCGTTTGCAGTAATGGGAAGCCATGAAATTCCAGCCAAATACTGCAAGGATCCAACAATATGTACATACAATCTTACGGAGAAAAATCACCAGTAATAGGCAAACTAATGTTATGTGTTATTGCAGGTATTAATCTCAAAAGTTTCAAAAGTTTTAACATAACTTGCACTCTCCTCACAGGACACGCAGAAGAACACTTGTACACGTGCAGGCAAACACAAATGCGCACAGACACACACACACACTTCCTGTCTACGAGTACTGCCAAGAACTCCAAGCATCTCCCCACAGTTGGGTAACTGCAGTTCAGAATTCCTTCCATCTGACAGGAGTAAAATGGGTGGGGAAGTGGGCGGGGATGGGATGGCTCCGGGCTTTCTCATTTGTTGGCAGGAGCTGTCCATCGTCACAGCATTGTGCCCAAAACACTGCGATTGGACCAGCGAGGAAGCCCTCTGGTGAATACCCGCTCAGGACTGTCGTACACATGCCACGCACTCACACGCATGCACACCCTTCTGTTCTACAAATTTATTTCCCAAAAAAGGCGCAGACTAATGCCCTGCTCATCTAATGAGACCAGTTTGTCATGTCCCAAATCCTCCAGGATTAACTGGACAGCAGTGAGAACATCCTGTCTGAATGAGGGTCTTCTCAGCAAAAATATTAGGTGCAAAAAGACTGCTGTACCCAGGTCCAGGAGGAAACAGTACTGTAGTGGCACCTCTACAAGTGTGTGTGTGTGTGTGTGTCAGAGTCCACAGTCCCACTCTACCGGGGACTGCAGTGGGATTCAGTAATTCTACAAAACGACTCACGTTAAGACACTAGGTTTAAATATTCAGGGAAAATAATACGACTGTCCCGTCAGGATCTCAGTTTCCCTCCAATGCGAAAGTCTCTACAATGTCCTGAACAGCTACTGGTTTCGTAATCACCCAAATCGCACCTTTTTGTGGCCACTTTTACTAACTCAAGTGTTTTTGTGTTTTGTGTCCAACTCTACACTCGGATTTCGTCTTCGTCTTCGTCCATGAAGGAGAAGTCCTTCTCCTCCTCCCCCCGCGGCGAGCTGAACTTGGCGCTGTCCGAGTCTCCCCCCTGGGGCAGGCCGAGTGGTTTCTCCTCCAGGGCGGCAGAGCCGGAGCTGGAGACGGAGCAGCTGTCCAGGTGGTGATTGTGGCGGTGTCGCGGGTGGGGCTCAGGGGTGTAGGGTCCACCGCCGTTGTCCCTGGCGCGGGGTGGACGGACAGGAGCACGGTTGAGCCGCTCTTCCTCCTCGTCTTCCTCGGCGGGCGGGCTGAGGGGTGGAGAGGCGCGGCCCTCGCTGTTCTTGCCCTCCTCAAACCCGAGGTCGTCCTCGTCCCAGGGCTTCTCCATGACACTCAAGATGTCGCCCAGCATGGACGGACCAAGGTCGATGTGGAAGGACATGATGGAGTCAGGCGTGCTTGATGCCAGGTCGGGCCCCCGTCGAGGGCGGCAGGTCCATCAGCTCCCCGAAATCCTGCTCATTCAGCTCCAGGTTGCCGGCCACTTCCGCCGCCGCGGCCCCGTTAGCGGGTTTGGCGTCCCCGTCCACCCCCTTCTTCAGCGGGCTGGAGGACAGGCTTTTCGGCACCCGAGCGACGCCTCTCTCGTGGTCGTCTTCGTTGAGCTGGGGGAGGGACACGGCGGTCTTGAATGGTGGCGAGTCGCTGGGCAGCGCCAGCAGGTTGTCGGCGCGGTTGACGGACTGCGAGCGCTTGCTGCTGCGGAAGGTTCTGGAGAGCAGGCTCGGCTTGGACCCTGGCGAGCTCGACGGGGCGTCCTCAGCCCTCGGGGGCTCCCCGGATCGGCTGCTAAGGAAGGAGGTGTCCCCGAAAGCGTCGCCACCTCGTCCCACGTGCATGGTGTGGCGGAAGTCCCCCAGCGGGGCGCTAATCATCTCGGGGGTCAGGTCGGCCCGCGATCGCCGCTTGGACTGGGACGAACCCGAGACCAGCTGCTTTAGGATGGGCATTGTCGCTCCCGGTTGGTTCTCCGAGGGAAGGGTTTAAACGTCAGGCTACTGCAAACCTGAATGAAGGTACTGAGTCGTGCTTTGCTGTCGATAGCTCTCAGGACAGGGCGTGGCTGTGCAGGACGTTAAGGAACACAATTATCCAGATACAGGGCGGTCAAGGCCATTGCAGACTCTTGGAAATCCAGCTGAGGTCAACCATCGCAAATATCCACAGCTCAACCTACGAGAAGAAAAGACGGAAAACTCAAAATCAGAAATGCAGGACGAAGTATAACCCCAGGTAAAAAAAAAAAACTAGAGATTGTTTTTAAGGCAAAAAAACAAATGTCTCCCCCCAGGTAAGACACACCTATATACAATGTTGAAAGAGTGTGGAAGGTTTGATGTAAATATCTTAAACAGTTTCCGAGTTACAGCCTGAAAACAGTGGAAAACCCCGATGAACGCGAACGCGGACGGAAAACTGTGCAAAAACAATAGGTCTCCTGGACGGAGACATAATAATGAATTAACATACAAAATAAAAATCAAAAAGATAAAAGTCAAAGCAAGGCATAAATTGCAACGCCTCCGCCTGCCAAACCTTAGTACACCCTATATTCGGTCCCCACCAACAGCTGACCTAACATCACCTTGACCTTTGACCCCATGACCTCGAAAATCTCATCAGTTCAGCGATCCTGTGCAAGGAGATACCATGTCTGATTTGGTGAAAATCCCTCCACGCCCTCAATAAACCTGGAAAACAATACAATTCTTGCCCATTATGTGGGGCAGAGGAATAATAACCCTTGGTGTGACCCAGACCAGAGATTTGCTCCTAAAGATCTACTCTGACCAACACATTTTCATTACAACCCTACATCGGTGCACACAATTTGCGTGATGAGCATCTCAATGCATTCCTCCAGCAGTTGGAGATGCACTTTGTTAGGGTTGGAGTGAAAACCTACAGGATGGTAGATCTCCAAGAACAGGTTTGGGTAGCAGATGCACACGATTAGTCACACTGTGCAGGCAGACGCTGGCAGGGGTTTACGGAAAAACTGAGACGTTATGTCAGAGTCATTTCATTCCAATCTCCTGCATCAGCCATTGTCAGAAATAGCCCTGCTTTTAACTTTTCTCTTACAGCCTAATTTTTAAAAAGTTGGAACAGTACGGAAAACGCGAGTATGACTTAATTTTTGCCACAAGATGGTTTGTAAATCATCTTCAACCAGTATTAAATTGAAAACAGTACAACACAAGATATTTTAAGTCAATTGTGTAGTATTACTCCTTTTTTTGAATATATACTCATTCTGTATTATGGGATTGCAAGCCGGGATAAGGATTGCATTCACCTCGATTTTTCATCACCATTTATTTTTTCAGAAATGAGGATTTACGTTGGAAAAAGATGGACAGTGTCTGTTTTAGACCAGAGATGGTAGTGAATCTAATGTACCATCATTAGCATCAGCTCAACAGCCAATTTTCCATTTCTTCCTTTGAAGATTTAGCAAAAGCTGTGCCGCAGAAATGTTTAAAAGTTAAACGGGAACAACCAGCGTCTACTGTAAACTCTGGTCAAATAATTCATGCCTTAATAAGGATAGAAAGTGGCTTGAGTTTGAGACAGAAAAAAAAAACACTTGAGCTGCCCTCTGCTAATGGTAATTCAAAGTGTACAAGGAAGTGTGGAGTGCCTGGGGTCAAGGAGAGAGGGAGAGAGAGGGGAAGGGAGAGGATGAGAGATTGTAAAAAAGAAATATGGGAGAGACTGCTGGGCAGTGAAAGTGAGAGAGAAAGAAAAATGGTAAGCTTTCTGAGTGCATCAGTACAGGGGGTGTGTGGTTCACTGTTTCTCATGTAGAGAATGGAAGTCACTAGGGCGCATTTCCCATCACAAAATACAGCCTACTCGCCCTTTTTAAAGCCACTCGGCCCAGACACGCCAACGGGTTTCTCATCCGCCCCACCCACCATCACCCGGGAAACTAAGCAACTGTTCCCATCCCCACCCCCCAAACCCCATCCCTCCATCCCTTCAACACTGCCTTACATAACACAGAGTCCTGACACAGCCCATCCCATCAAATCATCACTGCCCACTCAAAACTCCACACACAGGCAACACATATTCTCAGCACAGACACACAAGGCTCCCCCCCTACCACCAGGTACTGGGTTTCTGTGTCGCTCAGAGGCTCCGACTCCAGAGCCAGCGGCGTCAGCAGATCCAGTATCCCACCTGTCCTGGAGCCCTGCATGATGAGATCTTGGCCACTTTCCCACAGCACCAGGGGATACTCGAAACCTCTTTTCATGTTTCCCCTCTCGCTCGCACTCCTGCCCGCTCCGTCGCCAACCCTCTCGTCTCCAGCCAGCCGTTCGCAGAGGCCGTAACGCAGCCGAGACACTGAAAAGCTTGTTGAGCTCAGGTCCGCCCTCTGCTCTGTCCGCAGGCCGTGACGAGGCTGCCACCGAAATGTCTGACTTCAAATTGCCGCTCTGGCGAGTCTAAAGTTCTACTCTCCGCCGCAAGGCAGAAGTTAATCCGTCATTAAAAGCAGCTGACTGCGCGGTTAACTCATCTCACTTCGGTTGGTCTCCTGTTCCAAAGTAGTCGCCTATTTAACTCTTTCAGGAGTAGGTTAATGTAACGATACCCCCCCAAAACTCTCAGGCAGTGCAGTAAAACTCACTCACTCTCTATACTCCTCTGATTAAGACCACTCTGTTGTCTGCATCCTGCTGTATTGAATTTATTTCATGGAATTGCACTATGTATTTAATTTTACATTATTCTGCACTTCATGTTTTTTTATTTTTTATTTTATTTTATATATATATATATATATATATATATATATATATATATATATATATATAATTTTTTTTTTTTTGACACTGTATGTTTATGTATACTTTGTGTTCAGTTTGTTTTGAATCAAAATCTCAATAAACATATGTATTAATAAAACTCACTCACTACAACCAGCAGTGATTGTTACCTTGGAATTACAACGATCAGTTGAGGATATCTTGCACCATAAAGGGTAACTAGAAATGACAGACGGTCCAGGACAAACATGCTGGGCTCTTCGAATTCAGGTCTTTGAGGATAGGACAGCAGGGTCATTCCGTATGAAATCAACCAAATCCCAGGAACTTCCCAGTGTCATGGTCATGGATTTCTTTTAAATTTTAATAGAATGTTGTATATGGGGCCAAATGAGGAAATACCAAGTTTTAGCTCAATACCCCCAGCGGTTTTCATTTTCTGGAGGGTCGAAAAAGTGGGCGTGGCACCCTCAGATGCGGCAAAATGAATTGTAGCCATTTTCATGGGGCCATAACTCAAAAACTAATACAGATATGGACTTCATTTTTTTCAGGAATTATTAACCTTCCATAAGTAAACAATTTACAAGTAAAAGGAACGAAATTAACCCATTCATGTCTATGCTGTTGTCGTTCAAAAACAGGCAGAACCCAAAATTTAGCACATTTCAGGTGGCCCTTTCACCCAAATAGAATGAGAAATCTCAAAATGTTTTGTGTCTTAGTGTAAGTGCACATACTCAGCTCTCCATTGGAACATTGATATCTTGTATATATTTTGCAGTTGTTCTGTGGTGGGGGCAATTCTGCCTGTTTTTGAACGACGACAGCATAGACATGAATGGGTTAATTTTATTCCTTTTACTTGTAAATTGTTTACTTACGGAAGATTATTAATTCCTGAAAAAAAGAAGTCCATATCTGTATTAGTTTTTGAGTTATGGCCCCATGAAAATGGCCATAATTAATTTTGCCGCATCTGAGAGTGCCACGCCCACTTTTTTGACACCACCCCCCAGAAAATGAAAACCGCTGGGGGTATTGAGCTAAAACTTGGCATTTCCTCATTTGGCCCCAAGTACAACATTCTAACGAAATTTAAGGGAAATCCAAGACCATGACACTGGGAGCCCCGGTTGATTTCATATGGAATGACCCAGCAAGCTTACAAACACCGGCCTTTAAGCAAGCAGTCCGTTCCATTCTCACTTTCAAAATTCAATTTCCCGGGCGGAACATCAGATGACAGCCGTCAGTGACCTTAAATATGCCAAGATGCACAAAATTAATCGAATTTATTATTGATAATGTCTTACATGGTGTATGCCAATAATAACGAGCCTGGAACACTCTGCTCCCCTGCCACGGGATGGCTGATAACTGGCCCAGAAACCAAACGTGGTTAAGGGACGGACAGACAGACATTTGGACGGACGGAAGTATAAAAAGGCACACCTACACAACAAGATCTATCCATATATTGAATTTTGTTGAGAAATGCTGTTCGGAAATGGAGTTCTGGCCTAGAGTAGAAGTGTTATGGATGGATGTACACACAGAAGGACACAACTCATTCCTTTATCCCCATCCATTTTGTGGCTGGGGATCATAGTCAGCGAAAAGGATAGTTTATGTCAATGCGTCATCTCGCCAAACTGCCTGTAATGCATTTTGAGGCCTGGGACTGCTATTGGCAAACCACCTTTAACCGTCAAAGGTGAACTGTAGGTCCGTTTGACTTACGGTAATCTCTGCTGAAAAACAGAGCCCAGGAACTCTTAAAAGTGCTAGAAAAGAGGTGAAGCGGTGATAAATTCTCAGACTTGGATACTTGTGCGAGCAGAAACTCGAATACCAAAACCTGCACATGGTTTAGCACAGGCATCAAATTATACGATGAAATAGCCCTCTCAAATTTCGCATTTCTAAATGAGATGCAGAGCCAGTTGATTCCCAAAGACAAAACCGTTTTCTCTGGATAAGTTTTCAGCTAGAAGTTTCCGGAATTTTCCATCCCGTTCTTCCCACCTGAGCGGATCGGGAAGAGACACAATCTTCCCGTACATTACGGAACATTCTGAGCAGTAAACCACATTGGTAATGGAGCTGAAATTTAATCCAGACCCGTTGTTTCCAGACAATGCCTCAAGAATCGCCTGGTTTCACACTCAACACTGATCTCGAGTCCATGTCTAATTATATAAACAATCACCAGTTCATGTATCGCATCATTAATTTACTACAGGCACTTATTCACACCAGTTAGGACCAACTGTTTAATCGACGCACGTTTGCACATCACTTCTCAGCTGTCAAGATTTCCGCTTGCGCCATAAAGCCACAAAATACTGTAGCACTGATCGACCGGAAGAGGAAGTGATATCACAGACAGTGATGTCACCACAACCATGGTCGGGAAACTCTTAAGTTTTAGTAGGAATGTGGAACGCAATGGCGTGGGCAACTGCTGACGTGTGTGCGTGTATACGAGGCAGCACAATAATAGAGATTGCTCCCAAAGGAAAACGTCACCCTCGAAAACATTTACACGGCCCCGCAACAAGAGCCCATTGATGTGGGAAGAAACTGTTGCTCTTGGGAGGAAAGGACAGAGGGAGGCTTTGATAAATGATAAGCTAACCCAGTTTCAAAAGGCGAGACTGTCCCCCTGTGGAGGGGACCTTTCTTCCAACTCACCAAACCCTTTATTCAATAAACAGATAAAATCCTGCCCCCACTTCACAAGAGCACGCCAAACCCGCCCCCTCAACCCTCCCAACCACCACCCCAGCACCAAACCATCCTCATTTACACACCAACAAGGAAAGCATCATCACTGGCTCAACAAAACAAATGAGCCAATGAATGAAGCCTGACCATTTGCATAGATGGAATGTAGAAGCAAATGCCTCAAACCCCGCCCCCCACGAATTACAGCACAATTGTTGTTAGTATCATGCACTTGAATGTTTTTACTGTTTTTGGTCAAGAATGGCACATTGTAAACGCCTGATTAAATCAGGTACCACGAGCTAAAAACCGCTACGAGGATGCAGACGCTGTTCACGGTAAGACGACAAAGAGTTCATGAGTGAAATTATTCGGAGAGGACTGAATTGGCAAAGAGGACTGAATCAGCCATGAAAAGGCCTCATGCAAATCCCTGGGAAATGGGAGAGCTCAAAGTGCAAGCCCTAAGTGATGCAGTTTTATGCCTGCATTTTCACCCAGTCCCTCTGAGGAGAGACTAGCAGTGTGTTAGCATCACAACATTCTCACACACACAGAGACAGATACATGTACAGAGAGACACCCACAGACACAGATGCACACAGAGAAAGACTCAAAACCCACGCATGTGCACACTGACAGACACAGACACACAAATGCACGTAAATATACACACATACAAACAGAGACACACATACATACACAAAGGTCACACTGAGAACACGGTAGCTATCATTTCCAAACTAAGCGCACTCAAATGCCCTTTGACATTACAGCCCAGGGGGTTCAGGAATAGCTCCTAAAATTCTGCAACCGCCATTTTGACAGGCGATGTGATAGCCATTATGGCAGCCAGGTCACATGACAGGGGTGGAGGGTTTCCTTGAGATTTCAGGTCATAATAAATCACCCACCAAAAGACAAAAGGCCTTTGCCATAATGAACAAACATTTTGGAGGGGGGGGACAATGGTCATAAAACGACTTTTTCCAGTAACCCAGTTTGACACATACAAAAGAGTACAAAACAACTCGAAACAGTGAACAGCCCTTCAGGAAAAAAATCTCAGGTTCAATAAACAAGCGTCCCAAGAGGACTGTGGGACATGCGAGTAAACTCCAAATACTGGGCACAGAGGGAGCGGTCCAGTGAGCGACTGGGTGCACATACATCTTCGCACAGGCATATGCCAAAGCACGGAGAGGCAGGCAGAGACGATACCAGCTAAAGCACAAAGCTAGCCAATGCCACCAGCCAAGTACCCGAGCAACCGGTTCCGGCGAATGACACCGAGACAAAATGACTCCCCCCGGACTCCACAAGACCTCTGCCAAACCCGGTCTATAGAGAACACCCCCACCGGGCTCAGCATTTTACAGCAGGAAATCATTTCCGAACACAACACATCAACACTAAACCCCCCTACAGCTCGCAAAGAGGGGAGGATTTATACCGAGCTAATGTATGTGAAACAGCAGCCCCTCAGGGAAATCCATTCCCACAGTATATGTACCCTCTGATCCCCCCACCCCCCCATATCGAGCTCCAAACAGTGCAGCCAGGGGCCAAATTCCATTTCAGCCAACTTTCACACGACCAGCTCGGGCCAGCAGTCAGCTGTCGGACTTTCCCTGATGAATTAGCCGTACTGCGACAAACTGCATGCAGCCATCGGTGTAACTGAGACTTTTAAAAATTCCACTGTCTGATGATTTTAATTATTTGTACTCAAAGAAAACACAAAAAGCAGTCAAAAAAACATCTATGAAAAGATTGAGTCGTACGAGAGAGACAGCTGGAAGTTTCTCTCGGTGCTCAACGGTCAGAGGAGGCCAGGGGAGGCGGAGTTAGGCAGTGTGTGAATGATTTACAGGGCGTAATCTTCAGCGCTTATCACCACATACAGCACGCACAAGGTGACACTGGAGGGTCAATTAAAGCAAGTGACTGCACAATCTGATATTTCACTGTTAAGTAATGGATCTCCATTGATTCAACTATGTTGTTTGCAGTTTTAGAGAGGAAAACATTCCATTGTAGGCATTTTCATTGCACCACACGATCTCATCTTAAGTAACATTTGCCACATTACCGAATGTATCGAAGATCAATTCAGGTACTTTGTTCAAAGGGACAAGGCAGGGTCATACCTGAGAACGTAGGTTACGAAGGAGATTAACCAAACCATTACATTACATTTCAATCTACAAGCACTCAGAACAGCTTCAGAGACCCATTCGTCTCTCTCACTCTTTTTCCTGCAAGTTACAGTCCATTAACTCCGTTCTATGTTCATACGTAGCTCTGCTGGTTTAACTCAATGTTCATGAAGTGCTCTGCTTGTTTAACTCCGTTACGTCTACATTCATGATTAGCTCACATTTCACTATTTATTTGCATCTGCATAAATTTCACGCTCATTTTTCCCTTTGAATTCCGCCGTTCTTCAATTAGCCTTGCTATTGAAAGTCCTCATCTTAATTTATTTGGATTTGAGTGTGTTTGCCACTAGCTTAGCAGTGAAATTGGGGATTTGAGAAATTATTTCTTCTCTTCCAAATGGTTTTCAGCATTATAGAATGATCGCGCTTAAATGGACTGCAAATTGTGAACCTGCAAACGATGCTTCTCGACTCTCGTCCCCGCTCTCAATCACTCAGTAACCCCCCAGCGTAGTTATAAGGAGAGCACGTAGACAATGTCAGTGAGTGACTACAGCTGCTGAAGTTTCATTTCGCTGAAGCCCGTGTG
This sequence comes from Gymnothorax javanicus, assembly GCA_029692085.1. NCBI lineage: Eukaryota > Metazoa > Chordata > Actinopteri > Anguilliformes > Muraenidae > Gymnothorax > Gymnothorax javanicus. The sequence goes on from CM056211.1 coordinate 26,579,579, forward strand.
GTATTACCAGTTCAAACCCAGTGATGTAATGCAAGCCACCCCCCGCTGTGGAGTCTTAGCACAGGGTTTTACATAACCGCCATCTGAACCACCACACATGGGAATGCAAATGCATGTGATCACCACTCCTAATACCCCCCCCTTCTGAGGGTACATGCAACCGATCAACCAGATGGGCCCCAGTTTGACCCCCTCTCCACCCCAGTAACCCCACTATGGGAGCAATTAACCCTTTAATGCAAAGGTAATCAACAGTTTTGGGAGATTTACTATCCTGTTACTGTTTTTCACAGCAGCGTTATCAATGCTAAACCCTGAGCTACACTCCTCAGTGAGACAGGCCATTTAAAATAGACGGAAGCTAAATTAGCACTCCCTTAGGTATTCACCTGAGAAACCAATTCAACACCGCAGGTGAGAGGCAGACTTCGGTAATTAATGTCATCACCATTCAGTCAACCCATTACACCGGCCTGGGGGGAACACACAACCCACACGAGGTGCTGATCCAGGAAACGCAGCAATCCTGGCCTGATGCACCCGCCGCGGTTTGAGAGAATGGCGTATAAAACAAACCACAGCTTTCATTGCTCTGACGGCACATTTGAATCAGATTTGAATCATTTCCATAACGACCAAAGCGCCTCCTTCAGGGCTCCCTTCTCTGGCCCAACCCCTAATGGCACAGAATGAGAGACGAGGAAGTTCCAACTGAACCCAGACCCAAAACAAAACAAGCGACGCAGAAATTTTTAATACTCTGAGCTATTCAAAAAGCAGAGAGGAACATTAAACAAAATGGCACACTCTTTTCACCTTGTGAATAACGAACCTCATGTTGGTTGTAACAGATAATATCATGTATTTGTTTATTAGGAGTTAAAACAGACTACTAAAGTTGACACAGCCTGTCTGGGCCTAACGGCTTGGCTTCTGATTTTAAATGCTTGGACCTTGGACAGCCGCCACCGCCCAGGAAACCTAACCTGTGCACCACAGGTGGATCCAAATAACATTCACCTTTGCCCTGTATTCCACCACCCCCCATAACCTCCATAACTGACACCTCTGTGACATCATTATCTTCCGCACTCTCTCACCTTCCAATCAAACACCCTCAAAAACCAAAACATCTGTGACATCATAACCTGCTTTACTCTCTCACCTTCCAATCAACCACCCTCCATAACAGACACCTTTGTGACATCATCTTCTGCACTCTCTCATCTTCCAATGAAACCTCCTCCATAACTGCAGCAGGTAATGATGTCACAGTCACAGAAATGTCAGTCAAGGAGAGTGTTTGATTTGAGTGGCTGTGTTCGTAATGCACACTTGTCCACTTGCTCACTCACTCTATATTGTTTTCAATGTAGAACATTCACTACATAGTGCCCTATGTAGTTGGTGAGTGTACATTTCGAACGCAGCCTCAGAGTGCAGCGGGTAATGAATGATGTAACAGAGGTGTCAGTTATGAGGGGTAATGATGTCACAGAGATGTCATTCTCCCACCTTCCAATCAAACAGCCTTCATAACTGACATCATTACCTACTGCTCTCTCTCAACTTCAAATTAACCACACTCTACAATGGACACCCCAGTGACATCATAACCAGCCTCACGCTCACCTTCCGCTCAAACACCTTCCATAACTGACACCTCTGTGACATCATTATCTTCTGCACTCTCTCACCTTCCAATCAGACACTCACCATAACTGACACCTCTGTGACATCATTATCTTCTGCACTCTCTCACCTTCCAATCAGACACTCACGATAACTGACACCCCAGTGACATCATGACCAGCCTCACACTCACCTTCCGCTCAAACACCCTTCATTACAGAAACCTCTGTGATATCATAGCCTGCTGCACTCTCTGACCTTCAAATCAAACACCCTCCATAACTGACACCTCTGTGACATCATTATCTTCGGCACTCTCACACCTTCCAATCAGACACTCACCATAACTGACACCTCTGTGACATCATTATCAGACACTCACCATAACTGACACCTCTGTGAAATCATAACCTGCTGCACTCTAGCTGCACTCTCTGACCTTCCTTTCAAACAGCCTTCATAACTGACACCTCTGTGACATCATTACCTGCTGCACTCTCTCACCTTCCTATGGAAAACACCCTACCAGGCCTCAGCCTTGGTTGTGCTTCAACATCAAAGCCTCTCATTAGATGATTCCATCCTATTCAAAGAACCGGCTGAGTGATGTGGCTTCATTTATATTGAAATGATGCCCTTCCTGTGCCCAGCAGGGGTGTGTGGATCACTTTCTTACAGGTTCACAGTCTCGCCTTCAGGCGGGATACGTTTGCAGTATGCACTTTCAGTGGCCTTGTTTTTCCAGTATGGCCAATTGAGTGCCTGTGCGCGCACGTGTGTGTTTGTGTGTGTGTGTGTGTGTGTGTGAGTGTGCACACTTGCATTAGAGTGTGTGAGACAGTGAGAGAGAACGTGTGTGTTTGTGTGTGCGTGTATACGTGTGAGTGCTTACGTGAGTGTGTATGCACGAGAGAGAGAATAAGAGAGAATGTGCGTGCATTCGTGGACGTGCGTGAGCGCGTGAGTATGTGTGAGAAAGGGAGAGTGTGTGTGTGTGTAATACCCAACCACTTCTTTCTGCATGTGTGCCTGCGCGTTCTTTGCATGCGTGTTTGCATGCTCCAGAAATCCTAAATCAAAGTAAACAAGGCATTACACTGGTTCACTTGCTTCTGGTAAGCCCTGGCTTTCAATGACGCCTCATCCTGAAGTAGACCGATATTTACATGTAATCCCACATGCCTGTTTTCCTATACCCTGTTTCACATGTGCCCTCTTATGCAACCAAATGTGTGTAAAAAACAGCTGTGAGTCCACCATCTCGACTACAGGCACAACAGTCATGCAGCGGCAAACATCAGCACCACGCAAGACCTTTGACTCTATGGCTAGTCCATTAATCCTTTGCAGAAAAACCTTTTTAGGTTTTTGATAAATTAAAAGTCCGTATAATAGAACACCATTGTGTAGCCAGTAGTGACCATTACATCAGCATTAGAATGTTTGGAGTAGGACATTCTAATGACATATGACAGTGATGTTGCACCTCAGAGGGCCATTGTTACATCACAATGAAAGAGGTGCTGTACAAGAGGCTGGGAGGACAAAGGATGCTCTATGTAGCAATTCAACAATTGGCCAATCCCATGCAGAAATACTGTAAGCAATTCCTCATGAACACAGTTATTGTTTCATGAATGATATGGCCTCTTCCGTTCTCACTGAGAGGACATAAAAGCAGCTACAGTACTAAACCAGTTCTTCCTGTTAACCTGATCCCCGCGGACTGTTGCAGGCCTGTATTTATACGAGCGCTTCCTTTAAGGAGCAGAGGTTACACTACCCCTAAGGGCTAACGCACGCCCACTATCAGAACTGCACAAGCCAGAAATTTGTTTGGAGATGCTACCACACTGATAAGAGCTGCTGTTTTTACAAATGCAGTAACTATATAAAAGAAGGCATAACTCGATGCAAAGCGCCGATTGCTGTGCATTCACCAGTCACAGCGCCACTCAAAAAGTTGATCTTCGGCCCCTACATAACACTGACCTTCTGTGACCTTGACCTTTAACCCGATGATCTCTAAAACCTAATCAACTCAGCCACCCTCTGTGGGGAGTGGTGAAAATCCCTCCACTCTTTCAGTAGATATAGTGCAGACAAGGCATTTGTAACGGATGGCATGACAGACTCATGCACGGACAGACAACCGAGGAAAAGTATGCTTCCCGCCCACTGTGTGTTGTAAAGGTATAACTAAACAATAAATGAAACAATTCAGGCTGGCGCCTTTCTCAAGCATGTGAAAGCAGTGACACAATGAAGACGCAAACCTGCAACCCCAAGGAGAAAAGTCCAGTTTCCCAACCGTTACACTGCATAACTGCCGTCACAATAGATTAAGTCACTAAATGGTCCATATCCTGCTTCACCTTAACAATGAACCTTGAATTTCACGGTCACTCACACGGGCGTGCAGTCACAGTTCACACCATTCCACATTTATTTCAGAGAGAAACATCTACAGCTTTATGAGTGCAGAAACTATGGATAGCATGCTGGGACAATCTGAACAGTAATAAACATGGCTATGTTAACCAGGCCCCCAAACCAACTCACTCAATACACATCCTGACGAGGCTACCAGATGAACAAAACTTCAGGAGCAGTAAGGAATCTTGAACACACACATGTGCAACTGCACTATGAATTGTGAACAGGATTTGGGTCAATTCTGTTCGATCAATTCAATTCAACTTCAATTCCAAATACTAAATTACAATTCCAATTCTGGAATTGAATAAGAATTGAATTATCAATTACATTTCTGAATTGACCCTAACCCTGCTTGTGAAACACCAAAGAAGCCGCTGACGAAAAATTTCGGGAGATTCCTGGAGAGCCAGCTAAGCCCATCGAGTGCCCAGCATGTCCTATCAGACGGCAAAGCCACAGGGCAGATGTCAATGCGATGAGGAGCATCTGTGTAAGCTGAGAGGGTAATCCCTGTGTGAGCGCTCAAACTGAAATATGGTGGGCTAATCCCTGACAGGCTAAGACCGCCATCATCGCCGGGGTGAGGGGGTCAAGCACAATTAGCGGCCAGTGACGCGCGACAAAGCGAGGGAGGAAGGTCAGGTGGAATGGGTGAAAGAGTGGAAGAGAGGGAGTCGGAAGGGTTGAAATTAAATGAAAAAAATTGAAAATATTGGCTTAAATATGGAAAATGTACACAAGCTGAAATAGGTATTCACTAGCACTCAAGGTCTGATTTACTAAGGTCTTTATCATGTGTGCAAGCAAACAGCGTATACAATACCAATAACATGCCAATAATCAGCGCAAAACAAATAATCTGGCCAATTACAGACCCCGTTACTGGCTTTGAGAGAGGAAAATGTTTCTTTTTGTGCATAAGGTCTAAACAAATCAGGGCCTAAGCCTTCAGACAGAGGCCCAACTGTGCAGATCTCTTGGATCTGCAGGCTTTTCCAATTAAAAGAATTGGACTCTGACGTGTACACAAGTATACACACACACGTGCACACATGCATCCTTGTACTTCTATCCTTGGGAGTACATTACATTGACTTCCATTCATTATGAGTCTCTACAGCCCTTCCCTAATCTTAATAATAAGCAATGTATGCCTAACCCAAACCCTTACCCTAAGCTTCACCTGTCCCTAATTCTAACCTTACCCCTAACCTTAAGCAATAAGTTACAATTTGCCTTTGTAGTTGTGAGGACCGGCCAAAATGTCCTCACTTCCTAATCATGTCCCCACTCTACAGGGGAAAAAAAAAATCCTTTCTGTTTCTCACTTGTAGAAAGTACAAGAACACGTGCACGCACACATCCACACACTTGTAAACACATCAGTGACATGGTCAAGTGTTTGTGCGTTTGCGGAAGTGTACATGCCTCAGTCCAAAGTCCTGATCCATTTCATTTTTATTTCCCTCAGGAAAAGTAAATTTCCCCCTTTCTTTGCAAAACACGCCAAACATATAAAAATTAATCCCTGAATTTAGATTGCGGATGTTCCCAATCGTGTCCTCCAGCACGGCAAAATAAAAATAGCAAACCGGCGTCCGAGTTTATTTCCTTAGCTGGGCTGTAGGTCCTGCTCAGGTCAGGGGGAAGCAGGGAGGGCGGCGAGCCGCAGGCTAGCGTCTGTACTTCTGTCCCAACAGGAAGCTACGAGTATCTGCTAATCCAGAGGGTAATTAACTTTTATATAATATAACCATTCAGTCGGTGCAGCCGGACGCCATGTGTGCGATTCCAGAGCAACCCCAAAATCTTCCCCCCACCCCCCTCATTTGGCACCAGTGCCACCCCCCTCTTACCCACCCCACAGGACTGAGGGGGGGCAAGAGGGTGCACTATTGACACATTGGCACACATTATGGACGGGGGGAGGCGATTCTGGTTGGACTCACTGCCCCCAAACCCAAAAACTTCTGAAAAATTCTTGAAATCTCTCAGACCTCTTCGGGGGGACAGAAAATGAAAGATAGACCCTGACACATCACATAAATAGACTGCAAACACCAAACCCCTGATAATACACTATTACGCTATACATTTCACCAGCATTCATGCAAGCTAGGAATACATTTCACATGAACACTACCTGCAGCGCCAATTAACCCCTTAATCATAAAGTGCGACGTGCCCTTTTAAGAGTCGAGTAAAAGCCTGTTCTACAAGCACTAAGCTACAAGAACACTACTTTTTACATGCACTTTTCCTAGTTTGATTCAAGACCGATAAATCATTTCACCATATAAATTAAATCCATGAGAGAAAGATGAATAGAAATGGAGAGAAAGACAGTGAGCCTCCCCTCCTGTTCCTGGTTTGGAGCGCACTGAACTCATGCAGCCCTGCAAATCAAACAAGACAAATCTCCACACAAATAAGAGCCTGGACGAGCCCCAGCGCAAGGGCCACGACTGCTGAGCCAGCGCCAATGGACAGGGCAAAGTGCATGATGGGAAAGGAGGGGTGGACAAGCATGCTCAGACAGGAAGTGAGGGCTAGAGAGAGGAGAGAGAGAGAGAGAGAGAGAGACAGACAGCCCTCGACCCACATAGGAAATAAATGATTTTCGACCCTGCAGAGGAGTTTGACTGGCTAAAAACATGCATGAATGCTCACATCAAAATCATACTATACATCTCTCCATCTTTCTAATACACCAACACACACACACACACACACACACACACACACAATGCACACATTAAAGTCATGATATGGATCTAGTCCTCCCGCACTGTCCGTCAAAAAGACACACACGCGCATTTACACACAGACACTAGTATACAGTACACCAATACCCACACCCATGCACAGGACACAATCACAAACACACAGATGCACACATACACAGCACTCACATTCATACACTGACACTCAAAACATTCAAAGAAACAAACACACAGAAAATGACATTGACACTCACTGACACTCAGAAACATACACAGAGACAAAAACACAGAGACCCACAGTCAAATATAGACAGACATACAAACACAGAGACACACACACACATCACACCACTCATTCACACAGACATTTAAACACACACAAATACACACTGACACACACACAGATGCACACACAGGCACACAAACTGTTTCACAGCCAGACACCTCAGAGGGGAAAACTACAGGAAGTTATTCAGCGTGAATGAGAGACAGCCTCACTTAAACAGCCACCCTCTGGAGGCCATTAATTATTCAACGGGTTAAATTTGACATGGAGAGGGAAACGCTCACTTTCACAAAACAATGGCCTGGGGGGCCCATTGTCAAGGCACTTTACAAGGAAACAGGACCAGCCTCCGGGAAAATAAGACTCGTTTCAAACTGAGGGACAAACCGCTGTGAGCCTATTAGCCCCTTTAAGACACACTACAGTTCACACTATACTCCACTCTGTCGATTGGCCCACAAAACAAACAACAGTGGGTAGACTACAGCTACAGCACCACAGGACAAATTACCAAAACCAAAGAACTCCTGTAAATACTGACATACCAGAAAAAACAAAATGGCTTACCCAAGGAGCGTGGTGGCGAATGCTAAAAACAGCTTCTAAATATTTTGTTGCTACTACTTTTTGCGGTCAGCAGCAACAACGCACTGCCAAAAGAATAATCGCCTTTAAACACTCGGATACCCAAAACAAAATTAATGGTGATGGAATGGGGACAGCCTGACAGTTTTTGAACCTCTTGTGCATGAAAGAAACCATCAGGTCTCCTGGTTGTGCGTGAGCTTGCCACTACGGCAGGATGTTTCATTTAGTTTTAAGTGGTAGAGCATTGTTTCCTTAATCATAGGATGCCACTTCGATCACGCAGTCCCAAATTAAAGAGAAAATGCCGGTGACAGATTCATAACCAGAGGAACGATGTTGTGTGACAAAATATGTGCAGTTCAGGTCTACATTACATGGGGCTAAACTGCAGGGTTTGCCTAAGTGCACTCTGAACACCGACCAAGATAATGCGAGTCTGTATTTTTCGACAAATTACATGTTTGCACTCCACACACACCACACTAAAGGATTTTAAACCCATGATTTGGGAAATGCCTGCTAACGTCACGGCATTTTACATAATTATAGCTTGTTCGAGTGTCTGAGAGAGAAAGCACAAGAATGTGTGTGAAAAAAGGAAATGACAATGTGTGCCTGAGAGACGTGATTATTTGCATATTTGTGTACGTTTGTGAGAGTGTTTCATAAAGACAATGAGTGTGGGCCAAGTATTACTCATGTTGTGGGGACCTAAATTTGTACATAGTCACATTATGGATACTGGTCTACTTAATTGGGCCTAAAAGCAAGCACCCCATAATACAAATAATTTAAGTTTAAGGTTGAGGAATGTTTTAAGAATAGGTTAAGGCTAAGGTTAGGGTAAGGGAAGTAATAGTCATGATTAAGGTTACAGCAGGTCTCCAGGAAATGAATGCAAGTTTATGTAATGTCTTCTGATGTCATGGAAACAGAAATGTGTGTGTGTGTGTGTGTGTGTGTGTGTTGTCATACTGCATCACACTCACTGTGTATAAAGGGCACATCTCATGTGATCACACCTTGGTAATATGCACGTATTAAGACATTATAAGCCAAGATAATTCGCAGCCGGTGTGAAGACATCAGCAGATGGACAGCTCTGAAGCCGGCGGCTGGTTGGCCGAGACCTCACAGTCAGGCCAGCTGGGAAAGGGATCATGGGATTGGCTGGGAAAGTAACAGCAGAAATCTGGGAACATCTCCGCTCTGCGCCACGGGCGGTGGGACGGAGGGGGATAAAGGCGAGCTGGTGACAGCCATCTGTGCAGGAGAACGCATATGTGCATCATACATTCACAGAACGATATGAGCATATATGCAAGAATATGCTACTGCTGAATGGAGACAGTATAGTGTCCACGTGATGTATGTTACAACAGCAGTTTTCTACATCGCTGGAATTTCAGGTCATGTGTATGTTACAATGAAAACATTTGTGTGTTGTTACTTTAGTGCAACCTAACGCACAGCGTCCAGATTTAAAACCAATCAAAGTGTGCATTTACTCAGATTTTTTCTGATATCTGCTTATGGTTGCCTCCATTTTACAGTACAAGACACTTGGAAAAGATAAAAATTGAGAAAGAGTCATTACCTGAGGTAGTGGCAACTTTTAATGGACACCGTGTGAAAAACATTCCGCTGACGGATAGTTTGCAAACGTGTGATTTTCTCAAATTCCGGTTAGAATTCCACAGTTCTTGTTTCAGTTCAGGTTAGTCATGTAATAAAGCCTTCAGAAGGAACAAACTTGTTGATTTTATGGAGAACTTATTTTATTTCCTGATAGTGACACTTTGTTCAGCACTAGCATATTGTTTCAAATTTGCATGAGTGTATACACACACAAAGAGATAAAAGATTTGGAAGTCGTGGTCTATGTATGTTTTAAATCATATTGCCATTATTTTCTCAGTTGAATATGTTGAATTTATTAATCAAAGATGATTTTATTGTACATTTTTCATATTTTTAATGATAATGTATTGTGTTTCATCTTTTTAACAGGCACCATTGCAAATGAGACTGAGGTCTCAATAGGTTTCCCTGTATAAAGGTTCAATAAAATAAAACAAAATAAAAGAATATAAAGCAAGCACTTCTTTCTTCCCAGCTGGTTGCACAGTATTATAAAACATTAATTACTCAGTAAAACTCTCCCCCACGGTGTGCTTTCCAGAAAAGACGACAGCAAGATGACCTCAGAACCCGTCTGAGAATCAAACTTCGGTCTGAGGATCGGTTTCTGTAGCTCCTCTCATCTCAAGAGCCAAAACACACATGCACGTGCTCACGTACAGACACACACACACTTTCACAAACGCACGCTTCTCGCACACAGCCAGCCCAGGTGCACCAGCCCACCCGAAACGTTCCCTGGTTTCGAAAATGTGATCCACCAAGTCAGGCGAGACGAAAAACTCCAGACAATCTGGTCCTTTCACATTATTACCATCAAAATTTAGTGCCGCAACATTTACCGTAGGCTGACTGGTAGCCAAGAAACAACCAACAACATCCTGTACAAACATAAACCTGAAGACACACAATGGGGCTTTATGTTTCAGTTTACGCAAGGGTTTATCTTCATGACATTAGTGTCAGATGAAGATTAATAGGCTGAACTGACAGCCCGGTTATGAATAATCCGAACCGTATGTTTTAAATGGTAAATACGAAGCGATTTTTCTTTATATTGCTATACAAGTACAGTTACAGAAACAAACGCGTCTCCGGAGACAAAGCCGTACGCATCAGAGAGACAGAGAATCTTCTAAGAGGAGGGCAGTGTGAGCTGTGTGAGAGCACTCAGAGCTTATGTGTGTGTGTGTGTGTGTGTGTCTGAGCGTATAAATGCAAGTATACTTCTCTGTGCTTGCGTGTTAATGCAAGTTTACTTGTCTTTGTGTGTGTGTGTGTGTACGCTTAGAGGTACGTGTGTGCAAGTATTGATAATGTATTGATTGTATTGATAATGCTATTCTAAATGCAATAACATGCCAGTGTGCGCATAGACGAATGTATGAATGTAAATGTACACGCCTGTGTTCGTCTGTGTGTGCGTGTGCGCACGAGAGCTAATGAGTCTATATGTGCAGGTGTACATGTGTACACGTACATATGAGCATCAATGAGCAAGTGTAAATGCCTGCATGTCTATGTGCGCATGAGAACATATAAATGCAAGTGTGCTCGACAGCTCGCGTGCGCACGCGAGCACTTGTGTAAATGTCAATGCTTCAGTGCAAGTGCGCTCGCCTGAATGTATGTGTGCGTAAATGGGTACCTTGCGTATCCGCTAGCTAGCGTTTTCAAACGCTCTCACGCATGTGCGCGTTTGGATTCCAGCGGACAGTTGAGCAGACACTTGAGCACGCGTTTGTGCAATTGTGTGTAAGATTGTGTGCGCGTGCACGCCCCTGCGCGTCTGCGAGCTCAAAGCCCCACAGACAGCCAACCTGCACTGTTAGGCTGCATAATGCAGGCAGCTGTACAGCATTCAGGCTCAGCTGGGCTCCCCTCTGCCCTGTAATCCCGCTGCATTGTGCTCCAGCAGTCACTCGGTCCCTATAATCACAACGGAGCAAAGATTCGCTGATCTAAACATGGCCGAGGCCAGAATGTGTGGTGAAAGACACCAAAAAGCACTCAGCACTCCACAATAAACAAACACATAGCAAAAAAACAAACAAAAAATAATAAGCTAGAATGGTACTTCAAGAGCACAGACCTCCGCCAAGGCTAAACGTCCTCCCTTGCAATGTGAACAAAAGTGAAAAATAATTAGGTTATCCGGCCCCCCGCACCGTGATTCGGACCCGCTCCAAAATTTAATGGGCTCTTTCTTGGCCCTTGCTACACCCTTCCCAAGTTTCATTAAAGTTAGAGCAGTAGTTTTTTTTTTTTTTTTTTAATCCTGCTGACAAACAGGACAAACCAAAAAAAAAAAAAAAAAAACCAAACAAAAATGAAAGCCTAACCTCTTTGGCAAAAAAAGAAAGAAAGAAAGAAAAAAAAATCAGCAGCAACTCAGAAGTGACACTCGATAGGCTCGTGTTTAATAGGATCTTAAACTCCCTGATCGGCTCTCACACTTAATACCCAGGTCATCTTTTATCCCATCAAAACATATGAGGACTTCCTGCCCTCGATAACAAAGAGCACAAAATCAGCGCAGGGTCGTGGCGACACACGATAGCACCCACCATTATGAGTTCAGTGCCTCCCCCACACCCTTTGCATGGCCAATATCCCGCCCACATCCAGGTCAACCACACCCATCGCCATCAAAGAGGAGAGGAACTGAACGCTGAACAACAACCAAGTTCAACCAGGACAAAATTACACACACACAGGCACAAACACGCATACACGCGCGCACACAAACAACACACACACACAAGCACAAATACACACGCACACACGCACATGCACACACACGCACGCAGCACATAAACAACACACACACGCACGCGCGCACAAACTCAAAAGGATCGGGACACACCTGATTTGAGGAGCTGATATCAGGTTCGGGGGTGGGGGCATGTGTGTGTTTTGTTGTGTGTATTCAGAGGATACTCCCCAAGCGCGAGCGGGAGTGTTCTTTCCGGAAGCGCGGTGTCGGCACACAAACACACGCCTTTCCGTCCCGCGGCCAGCGGAACTCAATGAGACAAACGGGACAATACAGGGCTGGGTACAACAAGGCCTTCCGAGGCCCTGGGAATATCGTATCTCTGAACTTCCTCTCAGGGACACGAAGTGTACCTGCATGCGTACACATGTGCGTGTGCAAGACATAGAATTTATTGCAGCCCAAAAAGAGTGTGTGCACGCATAAAAGAGAAGAGACCACATGTGTGCATGTATGATGACATAAAAAGTTGTTGGAATGCAGACTGGGATCAACATCATGATGGTGATGTGCTCCAAATTTCATTCTTTACGCTCACTATTGACTCCGTTTAAGTGAGGCTCATTTCCCCATATCACGTTCAGTAAAATGATCATATAAAAGACACAGCTGGCACAGGCTGGTGCAGTTCAGCGCTGGGTAACTGTAGAGCAGGACAACCCTCGTCCCAGTACTGTACCGCAGAGACACCAGCCGTTCCCCGGGGTATAACAAGTGCCTTCTCAGTACTGACAGTACTAACAGAGCAGCCTTCAAACAGCACAGCTGCAGTATGTATTACGCATGTGTGTGTGTGTGTGTGTGTGTGTGTGTGTGTGTCTCAGCGTGCACTTCAGTCAATATGTGTCACACGCTATAATTTACAGTAACAGGGCCCCATTACCCAAAGCACGACTTGAGTTATCCGGATAATAGCACTGATTTCAACCTGAAGGCCTTCCAAAAGCACACAATGGACAGGACCATGTTCGATTCAGTGCAGTTACTCCGTTAAATCTGCCGCCCTGCTTTGTCCCACCTCACCACCCCATAAGGCAGCCGGCCAAGTGTTTAACTGACAGACGGCAACCAGTGCCAAGCCCACAAATTTATTTGACAGAAATTTAACAGACTGCTTCTGAGACGTGCTACACGGTGTGAGCTAGCAGTGTAATCGTAAAGCCTGCATAATGCTGGGATGGATAAGAGATGCACCAATACCGATACTGATATCTGATATTGGTCCAATGTCGATATCGGATATCAGTCTGATGCTGACTCAGATAGCTTGATCGAGTATCGGTGACAATGGGAAAATTTGGTTTCAGATACCAATGAATAACAATTTGGTACTGGTACATTTATTGGTGACATTTTGTTTTAAGTTAGGAAAGCTATTTTTAATTTGAGCCTGATGTTGCCTTACACATGAAAGAGTGATCCCCGTCTCTTCCACGCAGTGAGGGATAGATTATTGATTAAACACTGGTATCAGATCCATACCCAGTATTGGCTGATACTCAAAGCCCAGGTATTGGTATCAGTACAGAGACTTAAAAGTCGAATTGGTGCATTCTTAATATGGATCATATGGGTATCATTCATGCGCCCAGTCTCATTCTCCCCCACTAATGACTCAAGCCCCGAACCCTTAAAGACTTAAAGCAATTCTTACCTTTCTGGCATGTCGCACAGCACTTAGTAAAAATTTGAACATGAACAACTCCGCCTCCCTCCAAAGTCCCACCCTCTTCCCCCTGATTGCCAGACTTCTCCTACAAAAAAAAAATATAACTAATAGTCAGACTACAAAGGTAACTAAACGTTACCAGGGCATTTTATTTTATTCCACATATAGAATTGAATATTATTCAATTACTGTTGGTTAGTTTTCACTAACCGGTGCCTCTGAATCTGACTCCATTGACCCGTTTCACTCACGCTGCTCACTTCCTCGCGCCACGCGCAATATTTTTTTTTCGTAGGAGAGTAAAACGAGTCAATGGAGTCAGATTCAGAGGCACCGGTAAGTGAAAACTAACCAACAGTAATTGAATAATATTCAATTCTACATGTGGTATAAAATAAAATGTCCTCATAACGTTTAGTTACCTTTGTAGTCTGACGAGCTACCATTACCGCTATTATCGTAATTATAGCATTTCAGCGCCCGTTTGTTTACAGTCAAATGCGTAGTTTTTTTTTTCTGCCAGAGAAGCGTGACTCGCAAGCGGTGACAGCTACAGGCAACTGGAAGGGGCGCTGCAACGAATGACAGACAGGAAGCTCGGCAAATCATTTTATTCGGACCGAAGAAAATGATTGGTCAGACTTTTATCAGAAATATATGAGAATTGAATATTGAAGAGTTTCAACACCTGGTGGATTTTTTTTTACATTTTAGTGTGCCATACGCTCATTAGGAGCATTTTAAGATTACAAAAGAAAAGTGTATAAATGCCAGAAAGGTAAGAACTGCTTTAAGTGACATCACCTGTGAGTGATTGAGTGTGCAAGGGTTCAAGGGCTGGAAAATGTATAAATAGGAATGGGACAGCAATTTGCAGCATATCGCGTTACCTTGACGTCACCATGTTGCTGACACCGGCAACTTTAGGTATTTGTATTTTGCGGCTCTTTTTTTTCCCCCCAAAAACAGAGGCGCCCGAGGGAACGGCTTCCTGATTTAAATGTCTTACAGGCGCTTGCATTGCCGAGTGGACGAGAGGTCAGGCTCTTCCGCGTTTTTCACGTCAGAACGCGGGATTGTGGGTAATTCTCTTAGGCAAAGTCTGCAACGATGCCCACTTACAGAAAGGGAACATTAAGGGCTCGAAAAGTATGCAAGCGTGCCCTCACGCACTTGATGACTTGACAATGGGACAGCCCTTAACTTGACAGGAGCGCGCCTCAAAGTCTGAGTCCGTGAGGGTGAGCATTGGGATTGGGCCATGGTGGCTCCTGTCCTGGCCAGATCATATCATTTGAGATTTTCTTTTCTTCAATGGACTTTCAGGAGAAATTGATAAAAAAAAAATAAGTATGAAACAAGATGTTAACTTTTCGCAAAAGGACAAAAGACCTGCGGTAACACATTGCAAACTGATGGGCACTGACATTGCCATTTGCGTCACAGAAGAACAAAACGTTCTCCAAGAATGCATTGAGAACGGTCCCCGAAGCAAAAATCTCGCAGTTGACATGGAGGTGAAGGAGGCTTTTGTCAGTAAAGAATCAGATGCCACTGTAGGCCCAGCCAGGAAGCAACAGACCGCTTTGGAGATACCTGTTTATTAAAAATGCTGACTCAAATGCCAGTTATGACAAGCACTCACCACTACAGGAGTGTTGCTCAGATGATGACCGCACCGAGTTTCTTGGAAATGAGACAGACTTCTCAGGTTACGAAGAAAAGAGACAAAAACAAGAGAAGATGGCTTGGAAAACAAACCTGGCTAAGCGCCCCTAAACCCACTGAACAGAATGTCAAAAGTCCCCCCCAAAAAAAAAAAAAAAACAGCATGCATTTTCCTCTGTAAAAGCATTTCCCTGGCCTCTCCAAACTGGTTTCTCAGCTTAGCATCTACAAAAATGCTTAATTACCATGTTACCTAGACATACAATACCAACAAATACATTCACGAGGCCCAGATCTAGGCCTACAAATACAAGTTCCACTGAAAAATAAATTTCTTGGTCAAATATGATTTTTAACAGACCAATGACACATGATAAATGACACATAATAAATAAGTAAATAATATTTCAGGACGCAGTTATACACATTCCAGGAGTACAGGCTGTATCAGCAAGGCCGCAGTCAGAATCACATGCATTTGGGTAAACCGGTTTCTGACAATACCAATACCATGTAGTTCATAAACACTAACTCTTTCCATCACTTGTTGCAATTGAAACAGGATGACATCATCAAAAACCAACCCTGCGGCAAAGATCTGCCAAGTTCCTGCGTCTAAGTTTCCGAGAGTTTTCAGGGATGGCCCGGGCTGGAAAGACGATCCAGTGGCCACGCTTGCGTTTTTCAGGCCAACGGCACAGCTCAGATGAGATCATGGGACTTTCACGAGAGAGCAGCATTTGATGAGGTTTCCGAAGAATGGATTGTGGACTCATGAACTTAGCTAGATTTAAAGTATATCGTAGCTCTCTCCAAGTCAAGAAAATGGTAGAGTGTATTTCGTAATTTGGGCCAGCGGTTTGGGATACAGGAGTGTTTGAAATCTGGCTTCCTGTGGGTGCTCTAAATCAACAAAAACATTAAAAGGACAGAAAATGCCTGAAAATCGGCCTTAAGACACGACTTAAGTGTCAGTTTCAATAGATTCGCAGAAGGCTGGAAAGATAATCCAATGAATCTATAAATGGCTGTGTTTGTGTTAAAGAGCCAAATGGCACAGCTCAGGGAGGATCATGGGATTTAAGTCCAGAAACAGCAGAAGCAGGAACTTAGGCCGGTCTTTGAGGAAACTTTGCTCAGTGCAGCACAAGTCATTTTTGGATGATTACATCGTATAACAGAACTCTGCCTCGGAAGAGAGTGAATGTTCCCCTGTCGAAAGCTCTTCTTTTAATAAGTTGTGCAGAGATATACTTTGACACCCAAGGGGACGATTTACAGCTAACAGGATGTGCTCTCAGTTCAAGAGAGAATTTCTGCTCGTTTTCAGCCAAAATATTCCAGGCCGAACACATAACCCCGCGACACACCGGAAGAGCTGAAGAGAAACCAAAGAAATGTAAACTACCATGCATTGAATACACTCAACCATTTGCGCGTTTTTACACACACTCACACAACAACACAATCCAACTCACACCGCTTACACATAGAGGAACACAAAACAACATTTACAAGACTAGACATGCATACACACAAACTCACAGACATACCCACACACGAACACACTTAAGCATGCAAGAATAAACAAGCACACAGCCACACACACACAAACACACACATACAGGCAGATTCTCAAGACTTACTGGTTTGAAGAAAACTGATACCACCCAGGAGTTAAGAAGCAAACTGAAACCTTTCGACATATATGGGATCCTCAAAGGGCCGCACGCTCGAGGGTTTACACGTTCATAGAGCGACGGGGACAGCAAAGGTCAGAACAATGAACTCGTGACCTCAAGGGTCAAAGGCCAAAACCACAGGAGAGGAACACGACCAGAATACCCATGAGCAAACAATTTCATTCTAAGCAA
This sequence comes from Gymnothorax javanicus, assembly GCA_029692085.1. NCBI lineage: Eukaryota > Metazoa > Chordata > Actinopteri > Anguilliformes > Muraenidae > Gymnothorax > Gymnothorax javanicus. The sequence continues at coordinate 26,596,875 of CM056211.1, forward strand.
CAGTTCCATCATATTTAAAGTTCTGAATGTTAACTAGGTTAGCAGAACATGTGGAAAAGAAAAAATATGGGAATAAGACAATCTAAAGTACAACATTTTTAACAATGTGAAATTGATTTCTTAATCATCTAAGCATGTCACAAGGAAACGGCTTTAAGTTTGAAAACCTGAAGGTCATATCAAACAGAGGAGCACTGCCAAAAACCCATCCTACACAAAGCCAAGGGTGACATCTTCCATATTTGGCCAACCTCAACACCTCGCGCAGTTGGTAAACAGCGTCTGGTAATGAGCAGGTCTCAGCAAGTCGCCCAAAATAATCTGCACAACACATTACTCACATGCTCGCTTCTTACAGAAATCCTAAACCAAAGTTCCTTACGTCAACCATCCACCAGCACCCAACACCTCACATCACCTCAAAAAGCACACACATCACTACTCGCTGTCAACGTCCATCCATGCCGAGGGCAAAAACACTTTTCCTCATCTTGAAAGGAGTAGCAAACACTCAAACATTTAGCTCAAGGACATGGACACACCCTCAACCACGTAACAAGGTAAGGAGGGCAGCAGCTACGTTGGAAATGACCTTTGACCTCTGGAGCCCAAAGACAGGTCCTTAAAAGGTCCCCATTAGCTAAGCTTAGAAAGGAAACACATCTATGCTTGCAGCACGTGAACAGGAAGCCCACAGTCAGGAAGTCTACTTAAATTCACTAAGCACACAGACCTATAGTGCAATTAGTGTTTTCTTTCTCTAAATCCATGAGGCAGAGGCCAGCAGTGTACATTATCAGAGAGCATCCTCCACTTTCCGAGCAAGGATCAGGACATTTTGTGATTTCCTATAGTTTATTGGCCATTTGGTGCATCCAGTAACTCGAGTACCCTCTTGTTCATTCACTCTCCCACCCGAAGCCTCTGTTACTGCAGTAAACTTTTTCCAAGGCACTGCAGAGGACTTTCAGCAATGCAGCAGTTCTCTATGATGAGATACCAGCTAACTCTCACTTCAACAGCAAAAAGGGATGCTTTATGCTAGCCTTGTGATGCCAGTGAATAGAAGTCAATGGACAAGGGGCTTTTAGCATTGGTCTGGACATCTGTTCATTGTCATCACAAGGTTAACAAGCAGCACTTTGTTAAGTTACTAAGCATGGCACTAGTCTTATAGCTATTGTTAAGGTTGCCAGCGGGGGGTGAGAATAGACTGATTTTCCAATAGTATTTCTAAATTCGCAAAAAACTGAGTGAAGAACACTCGTCGACACAAGCAAACGGGTCATCTCTTAATCCCAACATCGGTAAAACCTGAAAAGACGCCCGAGAGGGTCTTCTGAAGTGAGGAAAGGGCTATTCATGATGCAAAGCCTCCAGGCCATAATTTCAGCCACGATGAGCCACATAATCCATCGTCTCGTTTGACCCACTTCACTTCCAGGCCAAGATTACTGACTTGCGCACTCACACACTCGCTCTCTGAAACCTCCATGGAGGAGATTTCGTAAGCAGCTCCCCTTCAGCGTTTCATCAAAATGGAGTCAACAAAGATTCAGCCAGCGGATGGGAAAGCGGTCAACACGAGAGTCCCAGATTCCACCCCCCCCCAAACAGCGTGACCTCATAGCGCCCTGCTCTGGGAACGTGGCCAGCTCCCGCCTCCTCCGAGCCCGAGGAGGTCTCTCTTGGCAGCCTTCACACATATACAGTCCCTCAAACAGCCATTTTTGACAGCCTGAGAGCCCTTTGACATCCACTGCAGTCAGCTTTATGGAGAAGAGTAACAGGCAACAGGATCAGGGTACTTAAACATGCGAGAAGAGTTTGGATGGAGGGAGTGGGGGGGAGAGAGCGAAAGAAAGGAAGGGGGGAGAAACTGATAGAGAGAGAGAGATGGGGAGAGAGACAGACATGCAGAGAGCCAGGAATTGGGTCACATGGACTGTGTGAGTATGAAGCAGTTCAGGAGCATTCTGTATGGGGGGGGGGGCAGGACAAGTGAACATCTAGAACAAAAAGGAAGGATGACAGAGAGAAAAAAGGAAGAGAGGAAGGGAAAGGAGAGGGGAGAATAAAAAATGAGAAGGTATGAGGCAATGGCAGAAGATGTGACAGGCAAAAAGAAGGGAAAACTGAAAGACAGGAAGGGAAGGAAAAAAGAGTGGATAAAGAAGCCAGCGAGGAGGGAAGAGAGGCACCAGGAATGAAGGAGAGGCAACAACAAAACCAGAGATTTTCCCTCTAGGGGAAAAGTTTGGAAGCAGTTTTTTTTTGGGGTTTACCAAGGGCTGCTTTCTGTTTAGATGTTCTCATGGGGCCACAAGGCCAGTAAGGGTAGATAGGGATGCTGTTTAGTCTACTAAATGCCAGGCTGTGACCTATCAGTGCACAGGGTCAGGGAGAGACAGAGAGAGGCCACCATTTCACAGAGGAACGCCCATCGTCTGGTGAAGGCCCAAGGGTCGAAGGTCACGGCGAGTCTCCAAAACAAAACAAGGCAATTCATAACAGAGACGTCTCAGAGCAAGCTAGGACACGGGCAGAAACACAGCCAAACTGATCTGCAATTTCTCACACTGGCTATGGCACGTCACTGAAGGAATACACACCTAAAAAAAGCAGGCAGTAACCAGGGAATGCAGAAAGACCGCTGGTTATCATTTTCGGTTTGACTGCACTAGCTGACGAAACAAACTCTAACAGGCAAACAGAGCGAGGTAATGCAGCATTAAGATGAAGCCTGCTCTCTGTGTGTGTGTGTGTGTGTGTTCAAATGATCTACAGTGGAGATATCCCAGTGCACCCAAACAGGAGGGAAATGTCACTTTCATGAATGCGGGCTTAAAGCACTTAGCTAACGAACTGGAAAACGGGCTGTAATTTAACTGCAGCTTTAATGGCTCGACACAGAGGGAGATATGGCATGTAAAAGTGTGTGTGTGTGTGTGTGGGTGTGTGTTTGGCAATGCATGGAACACCGCAGCCTTGAAGGAGGAAGCCAAACATCAGCACTCCTTCTCCTCCTCTTCTCCCTCCCTCTCTTTGTCTCCCTAGATTAAGAAAAAAGAATTTCTCTTCCAATCGCAAGACGTCAACGGCACACTCTCATATCCTGAGCATCATTGGAACTCTGTTAATGTTCAACTGCCCGAGCTCACCACACAGTAGAGCGAAAGGAGCCCAGTATCCCAACAGGCTGCAGCTCTGTGCAATACCACGCCATCAGTGTTTATACATGTTTGCATGTATGCACACTCTCAGAAAAAAAGTACCCATTTGTATCTTTAAGGGTAAAAGGCTTGTCACTGGGGCGGTACCCTCAAAGGTACTGCTGTTGCACCCTCAAAAGTGGGTACTGGGGCGCCCCGGTGGCTCATCGGTCTAAGCGCGCGTACCATAAAGGCTGTGTCCTTCTCGCAGCGACCTGGGTTCGATTCCGGCTCAGGTCATTTGCTGCATGTCTTCCCCCATTCTTCTCCCCAACCTTCCTGTCTCTCTACACTGCATAACTGTCAAATAAAAGGAAAAATTCCTGAAAAAATAATCTTTAAAAAAAAAAAAAGTGGGTACTTATTTGTTATAGAACATAAAAGTACCTTTTAGACCCTACAAAGGTTCAAACGGGTACCTTGAGGTCCTATAATTAGCCCTTGGGGGTACATAAGTGCTGAATGTACCTCAGGGAACAGAAATGGACTCCTGCTGTACCCCTATCTCTAAAAGTGCATACTCGCATGCAAGAGTGCACAAGTAAATCTGTGTGCATGACTGCAACTGTGTTTTGAGTGTGTTTTGGTTTATGTGTGCATCAAAGTGAATGCAAATATTAGTATACATGGTTGAGTGCCTGAAGGATGTCTACGCGTGAGTGTATGTGCGCGTGTGTGTGTTCACAATCTCTGACTGTTGCCTGGATCCTGGTCTGCCCATCTGTGTGAAGTCGGCATTTCTCATCCCATCTGTCATGTGTTACTCAGCCTAGTGTGCAAGTGTCGCACCCAACCACTCCACTCCCTACCTTGTCTCTATTTTTGGCTTTAAATGACTTTAGGTACACAAATAAATATGACTACCAAACCGCAAGCCTTTAAAACATCACAGGCCTACTCCACCTTCAATGGTGAATGCTCGCTTGTTGATGAAGTAGATCGATGAAAATCTTATCATTTTCCTACTGGCTTAAACTCTGAAGAGGCCAAAGGGCTAACGGGAAAGAGACATATGCGGAGAAAGATCATCTAACAAAATAATCATCTCGCCAGTCGAGAAAATGCTAGTAAAAGCACATTAAATATGGCAAACAAAATAAGTGAGGGGTAGTTCATAGGCTACAATTTTCACAGTTTGATCAATATGAACTTCCTAAATGGCCGATGAAAATGTCCTAAGTACTGCAATTACCAGCTCAATTTTGCCCACAATTACGAAACCACCACATCCTCTGTGTCCATGTTATTGGCACAATGTGATTCAGCAGGACTCAAAATATGTCCCAAGGGACCCGTATTTATTCTGGTTCTTTCCAACTGCAATACAATTCCAAAATATGAACTAGGTGTTAATTTAAACCATTTCCCTTTGTTTGATGTTTAGGGGGATTAATCACCTTCTTAATCCACTTTGTGACAGATATATTTTTGCAATGCCACAAAGATTCCTAATTTTATATTGTGCTTATTGCATTATAGGCAAACAATCGCAGAAAAACAGGTACCAAATACAATAATGAGAATAACTGGCAAACCTATCTAGTTGACAAGTAACTAGATTCATTTCCATGTTGAATACATAATTTAATTAACATTTTTTGGCATACGATTCAACACAATGCAAGTGCGTCTCATTATTATTAACTTCGTCATTGAATTCTTCATCATCTCAGGTTACGTCTTGTGGCAGGGTGTCCACCCCAATTGGGAGCTTATTGAATTACCTCAGTCCTGAATTTGATCAGTTATTGCCCGTTTTCATACAATTATTTACAACTAATTGAAATTTAGACTAATAAGTTACATGCCCAAAAACAAATGGCTTTCATGGCTGACAAAATGTGACTTCAGAGTTCAAGCAATCCTACAGTAAAATCTCTTGGTTTAGAAAAAAAACAGCTTGTTAAAATAATAGAATTGCCATTGCGATTGAAACAAAAACCATCATACACAGGAGTCCCTCAGGTCCGAATTTGAAAACTGGTGGTGTAAACTTACAGGGCCGCCCTACTTTTGAAAGAAAAAAAAAGGGGCCAATTTAGTGATTTTCCGCCCTATGGGCCTCTACTGTAAAGACTCACTGTCCCTTTTTAACGCTCAGCGGGTCGCCTTCAATGGCAGACGGGAACATCAAAGAGGGCGCGCGCTCCACCTTAGCAACGGTCCTCCCCGTTTCGGAGGTCGCGCGGCAGTTAAGTGAATTGAGGACGAGTGGGCCGTCTCGCGCCTCACAATGGATTGTGGGCAAACCTCCAGCTCCGTCCAATGAACTTGGTCAGCGTTCTCCCGATGGGGAAAATATGATGGAGATGACGCAACGCAGGACTGCGCTGTGAATGAAGCCAACGGCTCCGAAGGTTAATGTTGACCGTTCAGGAAACCCGCAGAGATGCGCGAGATTCAGAACGCAAAAACTGTGAAAGATAACTTTATGGGGGGAAAAAAACCGCAAATCGGCGACTCGTACACAGAACACTGTGAAGACTCGAGAACGCGTGCCTAAACGCACTGGGTGGTTTCGGTGAATATTCTCATTTTGGATAGATAGATAAATAAATAAAAATGCAGTCTTACTGCTGATTGCCCGCCTACATTTGACACACGGGCCGACAGCGTAACAATAGAGCATAAGCTGACATTCGCTGCCGGCATTATCCCACTCGAGCACAAAAGTGCGAGGCAGAAGGCACATTTCAATCTGTGGGCAGAGCATACAACTCTAAACAACGTTTGGAATACCACATGATTACTCCCTTCGAAACTACAAGTGGCCAGTAAGTTACTGGGAATGTGATCTGGCAACCTACAGGGGATTTCTAAGATTGCGGTGAGAATGAAAAAAAAAAAAAAAAAAAAAATGATATAGGCTGGAATCTAATACAGAGATTGGCCATCTCCTACCACAATAAAAGTTATATTCTACGTTATCAAAAAACCGACGAGATAAGGACCCTATCAGAAGTACACCACGTCATGTGCCCTTGACGACTTCAAAAAACCTCCAGACCAGTTCGGACCGCGACGCAGTCACAGAGCGCACTGAATAAGCACAAGTTGCAGGGGCACAATGAGTGTACGTTATCAGCATGGGTCACTATGATGAATGGAGAGGGCCAGCTGCTTCCCCTGGACTGTCCAGCACTCCCCATCATGGGCAGAATACCACACGCGCATTGTTGCTGAGCGGCGAGGATGTCCAACCATTCAAAATGTGATGAGGGGAGGTTTTTCCTCCAGTGAACAAAGCCATCATGATTCGTTATGCCCGACTGGTTTCAAGTGCGTATGGGACAAAGCGAACTACCTCTGACTAGGCTTTGTGACCACACACCATCACCACTTCACAATCTCGTGAGACAAGATCGATTCTGAGAGCATGCATTTGTTAAATAAAATTCATACTATGAGTAAACAACCTAAAGCCATCCACAAATAAATGAAATAATAAAAACACAAATTGATTGCCTACGTTTGGTAATCACTTAACCGCGATCAGATCATGAGCTTCAACTGCAGTTTCGGATAGCCTACCCGCAGTAATGGAGAATAGTAAACTACCTCGACAACAACGCTGCCAGGTTAAACTCACCTCGTTTTCAGCAGTAGTGTTTACGGCGAAGTACTTCAGTAACCTGGTAAAGTTGTAGGCCTTCAGAAATTAAAAAAAAAAAAAAGTCTCGTGATTCGGGAAACAAACCGGTTTTGTCTCAGTGTTTTGCAAATCCCTTCCTAATAAGCAACACAATTACGATTAATACATGGCTTATAAACAGGCATTTAATCCACCGTAAGGTAAGATGCGCATCGCAATACCAAAATATCAATTTATCGTTCAGGAATGGACTCTCTAGGTCCAGTACAACCTCTCAGTCCAGCCACGGACTACCTCAGTCCTCGGTATGGAGAGATGGCGCACTGAGCAGAAGGTATACTCCAGCGAACTCAGTCATTGTTGTGAAATCACTCCCCCTTCAAGTACTTAAAGCTACAGGAACACAATTTATTGCCGCAGTTAAAGTGATTCATTGGCTGCGGGACTATGTCCCGAATCTTTCTGGGGTGCCTAAATTTTCGTTTACCATATCTATCGAGAGGTCAGACATAAGATTGTTCATTAGCTTGACCGTTGCCTTTTTGCAAACCACAATAATTCTTGGTGTGCATAAATAAATAAATACATAAATAATGCATTTAAATTCTTATCTGACCTCAGCAGCACGACTGATGGCACTATCCATTGTGTAACTACCGTAAAGAAAATCTTTATTTTGCCAGTACAAAGCAGCTAACACAATATTAGCCATAGCTAAATAAGAATGGTATATTTGTTGTTGTTATTGGTAGGCACAGTTTTTTTTCTCCCCCATTTCGAATGTAGTTAGAGAACATTAATTGCATCGACGGCAGCCCTAAAACTATCAGTATAATTAATTTCATTTCACTGATAACCCTTTCATTGCAGCTGTTATGATTGAAATAAATAGAATTGTTCTTATATCTTTAATTTTGTGTTTTGCCTTGATTTGAATAGGCTCCTATCATGAATCACTGTATGATGAGCGCGATACTCCGGTATTTTATATTACAAAACCATTGCCTTGCGACTTTTTTTTTTATCATGGAGGACCTAATCTTCCGTAAGTGGTAACTTTGAACGTACATCCAGAGTGTATCCAGAGAGACTTCTTGCACTCTGCATTCAATCCGTGTTTGCAGATGAGTGCTTTTTGAAGCAATTCAGGCAACTTAACCATAACAAGAGCAGAGGTACAAGAGGGACTGTCTCACCTGGGACTTGATCAAGCGATCTTTGAACTGCAATTTCTTTAAACATCGTTCTGTAGGCTACTGTATTTCACTGAACTTTGCATGAGATCTCAAAACAATGCGAGATTTTGTCAGTAATTAACATTCAAAAGATGATGGAGGAATCATTTACCAAAAACAATGGCATTCAAGAACACTGACTTCCTGTCACCAGGCACTATTAGGCATTCCATCAGTTTTACATGCTGCTAAAGCATGCGTAACTGTCCTTAGGACTTGGAAAGTCCCCCCCCCCAAACACACACACACACACACACACAATAGTCTTCAGGAACAATCTCATTAATCTGTCCCTTATTCCCTAGCACAATGCCATGGTTTAGTCTGATGTTTTAGTTGTCATATTAAAACACATTCAACATATTCAATTGAAATAAATGTAATAAATATGAATTGACAAAATGCTCAAAGTGGGAATTAATTGTAAAACACTATGAATTACTAAAATAACAGAAATGGCTTTCTTAGATTGAAATGCACTATGAAACCTTCAAAAAAGTGAAATATTAGATTTACTTAAAATTTTACATCAGCTGGTTCCAGACAATTTTTTTTTAAATAACTTTAAAATACCACTCTGAGATTTTAGGCCAATTTAACTAATCAAATACAGTACATTGGAAGTTACCCAATAGCAAATCAGTTTTCTGGAACCAGTTGACATAACATTTTGAAGAAAATCTAACAGTTTGCTTTTTAAATGCAAAGTATATTTAATACTTAAGATTTTGCATTCTTGAAACTGCCAAGAGGTTCTGTGTACATTATTATCATCCATCAGGACTACGCTTAGCCCCTAGCAGGCTTCAGAGTATACACCACGCCGCTGAGGGCTCGGACTGGATTGGCCAAGCCGCATAAAACACCATTCATTTCTATGGCCGGATATTGACTGAATCAAGTGAAGTTAAACATCATGATCACAGGTGCACCAGCTTTACCTCACCCAGACATGAAACTCGCAGCCTCTAGGCTGGTTAAAGAATCAAGGTCCTACTCATGAACTAGACAATGTATTAGATTGTACAAAGGTGCAGTTGCAAAGCACTGTCTCCACAAAGCGTCTTCAAAGATTGAACTTAGTCCTGTAATAAATTTATTTATTTATGTATTTATTTATTTAATGGTTTATTTTTGTGGAGATCAATACCAATTTTAGACACTTTGTCTAGGCCTTAACATTTTCTGCAAAACTGATCCCATCGCACTCCATGCATATCACTTAGAGGTTATTTGAATGATTCAGATATGCACCTAAAAGCTGAGTGGAGGGAACTGCAGTAAAAGAGGTATTGGATCATTGTATTTGGTTAGCTTGTCCCAGTATAATGGTGAGAGATATCATGGTAAGAAAACAGGCAGAGTCTTTAAGGTTTAATTTTTTTATTTAGAAAATAATGTATTATTTTATCACGTCACCTCAAATTCTTACTTCTACCTGAAATTTAGCCCAGAACCACAAAGCCATGGAATTGTCCAGAGCTCCTTCAAGTGAATTCTTTTTTGTAGTCTAATAAAGAATATATGTAATCACACAGAATACATCCTTGGCACTAAACACTCAATATATTACAATATGTTCTGAAGGGGGGCGTGACGCAGTCAGTCTGGGAGACCCCCTCAACTAGCACTGGTAGCTAGTAACCAATTGCAATGGCTAATTAAATGAGAACAAAATAAAAATAATAAAAAGGCTTCGGAGGGAATGAAGTGGTATCTGCAGCTAGCTCTTCAAAAAATGTAGCGACTATTTCAGTGACTCTTTGTTTTACATCCATGAAACAGTTCTGACATCAGTCAATTCCAGCAGATCTAAGCATTTAAACACACGCACATAAAACTGAAAATAAAATAAAATGCAATGCTTTGTGGGTAATGCGGTGTTCAGCAAGTTTCTCTCTACTGGGCTCAGTTCTCCCATGCAACCCTGGCTTCCCCGAGAGGCCATCACAGTGGGAGCCATGTGACCTATCAGCTATCTCATATTTTATACCTTTTATTTCTATCATTTACAATCATTCTTCACAAAAATAAATATTCATTTTCTTTGTCACATTTTGGAACAATGTCTTTTTTTCTTCCTTTAGGGGTTCTTTGAATAACTTTTAAAATCAGCTTTGGACTTACACGTTGCATACTGTATGAAAAGATCATGTGTACAAAAGTTCTATAAGTGAAACGGACATATATTATGTGATGGGGGGGGGGATTTGTTTCCAGTGCGTGTGTGTGTGTGTGTGTGTGTGTGTGTGTGTGTGCACAGGTGTGTCAGGATAGGTTGTGGGGGGATCTTGACAGTAACAGGCAGTGCATTACAGTGACAAGACAACTGTGTGGGCCAGACCAGTACCAATAGAAATAATGCCTGAAGTACGGATCTAGTAATACTGGAAAAGAAAGTGACCATCCCGTCTAAAAATTAAAACAAGATCATTTAAAAGATCCCAAAACCACCCACTGATATTTGGCATTTAAAGATTTTCTATGGCAAGACAAATAAACAGACCCAAAATTCTGTGATTAACGAAAAAAAAAGAAAAAAGGCAGGACATCCAACAACCGTTTTTATTGATGTTTCCTGTGTCCCATCCAAGAAAACGAAAGATATTAGTCAGTCATAACATCCTCACACATCCCTCACAAGTTCACTCCCTACAGTCTGCTCATGACAGTGACCATGATTCACTGCAGCGGGTAAGCTCGCCTCAGAAGTCGGCGGCACGATGAAAAATGTGAAGGTACAGACTGCTAGAGTACGCAGCGTGCAGAATGCTGTCCTTGAGTTTTGACCCACTTTCCCCTCACGTTTACAGCCTGGGGTCTCGTGTACTTCTGATTTGATTGACTGCGGCGCAATCAGAGAACGCGCGGCCGAGGAGCACGCGGAATAAGCGCTTGGAAAGTTTTAGGAAAGCTCTCGCCCTGCTTTCGCGATGATTTGCGACCGGCAGAAACCTAAGCCCACAGCATGGGAAGAGAGCACGGCGCCTCGGCGGCATCCATTAAAGAAAATCCCCGCCGGTCCCATCAGTTGATCTCTTCTAGCCAGTTAAACCGCAGAGCTGTACGTTGCACGAGGATGAACTGGATGATTATGCGCGAGCTGCGGTTTATTTCATGCGCGCATGTGATCCAAATACGCAAAGCGGGCCCGCGATGCGGGGGGGCGGGGATCAAACCTGGTTCTCTTTTTATGAAGCCCGAAATATTAGGCACTGAATGAGGCATCACTCTGGGGTTTTAGGGAGCTTAATGCTCAAACGTGTCAAACTTGGCTCAGCAATCACCCGGTTTGACTGCTATCAGACTGTCACAGTACCGTAGTTGCTTCCTCAATGATTAATTATTCATTGTTTGACGCAATAGAATTGACATCACCATTTTGAATGAATGAATAAGTCAGTGCTGCGCTCGCGAAATACGAAACAAGACAGGTAAGTCCAGTGGGATCACATGTATGTAAACTGTCAATAACGCAATCACTGATACCGATTTTCCATTGGCTTTGGCAATTATACGAGGACAAGGCTGGACATTTCTCAGAGGATCACAAGTAAAACTTGGCAGATTTGAGAAAGCGCGCTGACTTTCAGGCCCCCCATGGGTGATACAGTGCCCCCCCACGGAAGGATTAACGTGACAAAAAATAACCCCAGATTTTATTTTTTATAGTCCTGTCTCAGGGTTTTCAAAGAACAGCGGTTACCGATGGCAGCCCAAATCCACTGCACGGTAACACAACCTGCCATAGATAAAAACTCAATTTGGCTCTTACGTCACCTGGTTAATAACATAATAATCTCCACAGACTCTCTCTCCTCAGTCTCTCTCGACCGATCCAAATCCCTCCCACTCTGCCTCTCTCTTGACTCAGTGCATATGCGCATTAAACATCAGCATTACAGGAAATCGTCCTCCCTTTTGGCCACGAGCCCAGCGCTCTGCATGTCATCCGAGGGGGAGGAGGGCTTGTCAATTATCAGAGGCAGTTTTATGGCTGATTTAAACTTCAGTCGCCCGCAGGGGATGCTCAGTTTAAATAGGACCGTGCAGTGCAACATCAGCAATCACGTGATGCCTCTACCCCCTTCTGCTGTGTTTTACTTCTGAGCGGGAGGGAGTTCCTGTCCCGCACCTCAATAATAATAATAACAACATCAACAACAACAACAACAACAATAATAATAATAATAATAAAAATTTTTATTATTGTTAGTTTTTTTGTTGTTATTATTATAACTATTATTATCATTATTATTATTATTATTATTAATATAGTGTTATAAGCTGATATGTTTTCCCAAAGTGACCTAGACTATGTCCAATAGTGGACCCAACAAAGCAGGGGTCACTCCTCACTGGAGCAATGTGGGGTTAAGGGCCTTGCTCAAGGGCCTAAAAGCTGCATGGATCTCACTGTGGCTGTTCTGGAGCTTGAAACATCTACCATCCAGGTGCCAGTCATACACTTTAAACTGCAAGGCTGCAGACTGCTTTCCCTAAATCCTTCTCCATACCCAACCAGAGACGGAGGTATGGTTTCCTGGCCTGGGATTAGAGGGCTGTCCCCGCTGAGCCTTGACTATACCGACCATACTTCTGTCCCACTACTTCCCTGTCTGAGGCATTAGGTAGGATACCCTGCTACCAGTGGCAACCAACACTATGTCACAATGGGGCAGCTGCCACTGCTGACTAGTTTGAGTTCCTGCTACCGCTGATCGGGTTTACCCGTGACTGTTGACCCGACTGGAGGGTCAAAGAGGGGCAGCCGGGGATTTAATTAGCTTATGGGTCAGAAATACAGCAGAGGCGAAAACACACATGTGCACACACACACATACACACACACAGACTGTGGCTCTGCATCATCCCCTAGGTAACACCAATGATAAGCTAAAGCTGTATTCACATGGATCAGCATAGATGGCAAAACAGAATCATTACAGTGGATGAAAGTGCAATGGTAGAGTCTGATTACGATAGTAAAAATATCTTGGATGGTAATGACAGCTGAAACTTACTGATTAAATTATAATTTATTATTTTATAACATACATAATTACGTTCAACAGAAAACCGAATGTGACCCAACTCCACAACATGGACAAAAATTATCTCCCCCAAATGTAGATATAAAAGAGCAAAACAAATCATCATCTTCCCATTCAGGTTGAAAATAGACAAATGTAAAATTAACTGTTCATTTCCCATTCCAGCGTCTTGCTTTTTTTGTGCTCCCAAAATTGCTGGTTGTCTCGTATATCGTGATCCATGTGAACACAGCATAGCTCTCTAGAAACTCCTTTCAGTCCTTGATAGATCCACAAAAGAGCTGCGCAGAGAAAACACCCAGGACTCTTTGGAAAATGGGAGCAGCAATCAGCCATGCGCTCCTGCTTTTATAGGACACGCTCCGACCACAATCTTTGAAAACTATCGACAAGCAATGGTGAAGTCAGCTATTGACTTATCTCGCACTTGGGGAATGTCATTTTGGCACACAGATGTTCACTTATCGAATGCTGTCATGTCATATCATTTGGAGCCAGAGTTGGTGCAGTACGGCTGCCGAGTTTGAGTTGTCCAATGATTGTGTGAGACCCAGTGATGTAACCTACTCCTATTTCACCAACAGAACTTTTCTTTGTCATACAAATAGTACAGTAGCTTAATGAATGAGTAAACATGGAGAAGATTAGGCTGAGAAAAAACAAATGTTGACTGTGCATGTACTTGCAGAAAAAAAAGAGACTTCGTATTTTTACGTTTAAGTCACTATTGACTTGAATGGAGAACAGGGTATTTTTGACCTGTACCAGAGCCAGCCACTAGAGGCGCTAGTGAGCACAGTTTCGGAAGGAGACGTGGAAATGAATCTCAACTAGAACGTGTAATAGCGGCTGCTCGCCTCAGACCAACTCGACTCCCAACTGCAAACGCACGTCCGAACTGCCATGGCTACAGCAATGTGATTCCAAGGCCACTTTTCAATAGAATGCAATACCCCAGGGCTAAGGAATTGTCCAGGCCACAGCAAATTACAAATTTAGGTGACTGATGAAACAAAATAAAGAAAGAAAAAAATTTGGCTTCTGACGTTATTTGTGAACCGACCACAGATCAGACTCAGGTCAAAGAATAGATTTTTGTAAACTGGTTTTTCAACTCCAAAAAAAGGGAGAAAATTTTCCATAGTAGTATAATTCAAAACATTTTTGAGCTATCACGGCCAGATCAACATGGAAGAAGGGTACTTGACTGGAAAGGAAACGGCTACATTCCTCGGGGCAGGTCAGCACTATTTATCTGATTCCCCCACTGCATTATGGCTGGCCTCCAGGCCTCTACTAGGCTCCTGCAAGCGCTATTCAAAACGCTTTTGGCGATTTATGTCCAATTTACCCAGACGAGCCGCAAACATTCCACAAAATATGTCTTGGAACAGGAAGGAAAAGAAAAAAAAACATAAAATGTCATATCATTCCACTTTCCGACAGCAACTCATTCACATTTACCACCCAATGTGCCCCTCGTGAACAATTCGCCTTGATCCATGTACGGTCCCATCACTCAAATCATGCCATTGAAACAACGCTGTTCCTTCCTGTTAAAACTGAATTCTCCCTTTGTGAACCCATCACCGCTGTTCGAAAGCACAGGGGCCCATGACTTCAGCACTCAGTGCTGAAAGCTGTCAAAGACGATGTTGTCTTCCAGGAGGACCTGACAAAACGTGCGTCGTCTGCAATGACTGCGAAGTACCGCTGCTGAAAGGCAAGACGGCAGCCATTCACTGGATGAAAAGGACTCAAAATGTCTTCCTTTTTTGACAGGACGGTACTGACAATATGCAACTGTGTTAGAGATTACTGTGGACCTCTATGGTTTGGAAAGACCACATCCGCTTTTACTGCCAAACGGTAGAGTGTATTTCAGCCATTAGAAAGAGCAGTTGGTCATTTGGGCTTTAGTTTTTATCCTTCATTCTACAAAATGCAGAAAAAGGCATCAACAAGATGTTACATTCAAGGCCATTCTGGGCACCTTGTACACAGTGCCTTTTTAACTTTGACCTCTGACATTGATAGGTTCCGTTTCGTACGGTCAGGCAGTATTGTACATGTGTTTTTCCAGTCAAACCTCCCCTCAGAAGGTAGAGTGCAGATCCCTGTGCAAGGACAAACGCATTTTATACACAGACTCCAAACGACTTCCTCAAACCAGCTATGAAACGATCCTCGCGTGTGCAAGGGGGCGGGGTCACCATTCGTTAAACCCCTCTTGCTACATTCACTCAATCCACCCCCTCCATCTTTCTCCTTCCCTCGTTAGTCCTTTCAAAACTCCTTTCATTTCTTTGATCCACTTTTCACTTACATCCACTGTCCAGAAAGTCAGCTGCTGTAATAACTTTTTTGTAACACTGTTTAGTTTTTGACTTTTTTTTGTGTTTTTCTTGGTTTCTCTGTGTAAATAGCAGTGAAAATAAGAAGCAAAAGAAAACGGTGGATTATAAATGACATGCAACTCGCTTAAGCAGAGAAAAATAATAGATACAATCAGTTTTTTGACTGACTGTTTTTGACATTAAAAACAAAAAAATAAACAAACAAAAAACCTTAAAAAATATGCACACGGTAGCAAACACACTCCGGAGGTGGGGAGGAAGGAGGCTAACAAATGCTTTTCGTGAGTTTTTTTTTTTTTGTTGGCTACGACACGTTTCTAAAAAATTTTGAAAACTATTCCAGAATAAAAATCAGAAAAAAATGAAAACAAGACACAATTTGACCAAAAAAAAGTGAATTTTGTTGGTGAATTATTCCCTTCTCGCAGGCAGGTGTGGCGTCCACACAACAGGTTATGATATTTTTTTCCTTTTTTTTTGTTTGGAAAGTCTTGGGTTGTCAAACGAATGAAGAGAAGCCGGCAATGGGAGCGCGGGACCCGGGCGCCAGGCTGCTGGGCGGCCTGTAGAGGGTGCTGTGTTGGCTGGGGGGATTGGAGCACTGCTGGGAGGGCGTGGGAGTCCGGCTGCCCTTGGGTCGAAACAGGCTGCCCTGGGCCGGGACGGGGACCTGGGGGGCCGGGGGGCTGGAGCTCAGTGGTGGGGGCAGTGGGGGCAGAGGGGGGAGTGGTGGAGGCTGGGTGCAGGGTTCGGGGTCCCCGGAGTCAGACTCGGTGTAGCTATAGGCTGGCGCTCTGGTGATACCCTTTTGCTGGCGGCGCCACGAGTTGTAGTAGGTGGGGTCGCTAATGTAGTGGTTGACGAAGGAGTGCGTCTTCTGCCTATTCGGGTCCACCTCGTACTCGCTGTCGCTACCCTGTGTGTGAGAGAGAGGGGGTGTGAAGAGAGAGAGAGAGTGTGTGTGGAGAGAGGGAAAGAATGGAAAATGCTCTTCAACCATTTTAAGTCACATTGACCAAAGCTTGGCTAGCAGGTCTCGACCTTATCCAAAAGGGCCCAGCGTGGAAAATAGGGTCATCTTCGACCTGGATACTATCGAAGTGTACCCAGGGTTCAAGACCATTTATCCAAATGTACCTCAGTTCCTGGGAAGACTTGCTAGGAATTGAGATACATTACGACATGTCGAATTGCACCCTGGGAACGGTTCAATGGTCCCCAGGTCAAAGATGCTCCTTTAAGCTCCAGGGTGGGTGCAGGCTTTCATTCCAACCACGCAGTTTATAGTTATACAACTCAGTCTACTAATCGAGGTCTTTAAACTCTAAAGATTAAGTAGAAGAATCAGATGTGTTACCAATTGTTTGGGGAAAAACCTTTGACCCACACCGGCTCTTTTTGGATAAAGTTGAGAATCCCTGCATTAGACCGATGTTAGTTTTCTTGGTCCAGTTGGCCATCAGAGCATGCGCATTCCCAGGCAAGTCAAAAAAGCTATATATGTCACAACATACGATATGCAATAGGGATAGCGTACAGTATGTAGTTATTGACTCAACATATATGTGTAACATATAACGATGTGGGTGGGCAAGCGAGTAACATCACACAACCTTCACCAACTGCAGCTAACAGCAGGTAACCAGCAGTTGGTCAAACAATGAACACACATCACAGCACTCCATCACAAAACATGGAAACCAAGGGTAAAGGTCAGATCCTATGGGCCAATAGGAGAGCAGGCAGAAGGGGTTGGGCCAATTAGTTTTGAGGGCAGGAATGGATGGACCAATTAATTTAGGGCAAGGAGGGGACACACATGTGCCTTATACACAGGCAGCCGCGGGGGCCTCACCAAGTAATTCGAATGAAATTGCTGACCGGCTGCTACCCGCTTAAACGAGAGGGTGAGCGCCTCCTACAGGTGGACAAAAGAATGATTTAAAATAATAAATAAAAAAATAAATAAATACTAAAAATCCATATAGAAATTAACAGCCAGCACTCAAAGGAAAAAAAAAAAAAAAAAAAGGTACATGAGTCAATCTGTCAGTTAGTCAGAAAGGGCTAATGCCCAGCACTGGCTGGCCCATCTGGGCTTGAAAAAAAATCCATCATTTAAATATAAACATAATGATTCATTTAAATATAAAAATACATATCCACGGCAGTGAAAAACATGACCACCCCTGCACCCCTCCCTCCATAAAAACAAAAAAGTAACACAAAATCAAATGCTCAATCTGATTTTCCAAGTTTCCATGGAGTCCTCCGTCATGACATGTCCTATTCATTATCATCTCCACTCATGGTCATTCTGGGTACATGTCACATTGTAGAAAGCTTTTGGAAATTTCAGTGAATGCTTTCCGACCGGATGCACTCCCTCCTTTTTTGAATACCATGCAACAGTCTTGTGTATGAGTGGGAATACTGTCAATTCAGTATGACTTCCTAAATGGCCACTCCGATGGGCCTCTGCTGTGTCACATGACCAGAAGTCGGCTGTTTAACCTAATAAAAGGAGATTTTTTTTCTCACATCTTTCTGTGATTTACAGTCACTTAAATGGATTTGCTAAATGCATTTGCCAACAAAGAAGAAACGCTTGAATGAACAAAAGATAGATTGAACCCAATCTTCATCTCGCATATTGAGGAGAAATGCAAACATATGCATCTTTTAAATGGTGGTGGTGTAAATAAAGACACCAGCTCACCACTGTAGGGCCAAAAAGTGTTTTGGTATTATCAGGCACAGGGATGGTTTCTTGTTCTTTTCATTCTAAAACTGCCTAGGTTTAAACACCAATGATGGAAAAAAACAATTCCAGTCTCTCCCAATCGTGCTACATTTTCTGAGGTCTGAATTCTTAAAGTTGCAAGGCCCCATTGCGTTCATGCCGTAACTCCAGAGAGATTTACCATCAATAGTAAAGGAATTTGGAAAAGACATTCGAGCTGTTCACAGCAATAAATTATAGAGAAAAACTTATTTCCCAGATTCCACAAAAAAGGGCCCTCTCCATATTTTTTTTTTCTTAAATTTGAAACAGATCCGCAGTTACATAACACAGAGGCAATGGATTTTCAATTTCAACATGCTAAGCGCCAAAATCATCACATCTTATTGCTGAATTTGCCAACGCCGCAGGCCGCAATTCCACCGGCTAAATTTGGCGTTCATTATTTATTTTTCTTAAGGAAAAAATCCCATGGAGAAGGGCACCTTTCAGCAAATGTTGACAGCAGTCCATTTGCTGAATTATAGGGGGGGTCTGTAGGGATCATCTGGAGCGAAGGAAGAGACATTCCACGCATAGCTGATGCTTTGGCCACTCGACAGGATGCTTTTAGCAGCAAACAACACCCTTAAGATTCAGATCTGCAGCTGGGGTTACTGCAAAGGGGCCATGATCTCAATTCGTTGGGCGTGAACATGAGGGTGTTTGTCGAGTGTGACTGTTGGCTGATACGTGCTAATGCAACTGAGAGTATGTGATCGTGTTTGTGCACGTGAGAGTGACTGTATGTATGGATACACAGAGTGTCTGTTTGTTTATCTGCATAGGAGTGTGTGATAATGCGCATAAATGATTGGATGTATATGAGAGGGTGCACATAGAAAATACGTGGGCTTGCAAAAGTGCGCATGTAGTTGTAGTGCAGGATGAGGCCTTTACTGAATTGCATTTGTCACCGTTAGCCTGGTCCCCACAATGCTGATTAAAACTAAATACTTGAACCGAGCCTCTGATGGATGGGGTGAGGTTGGGGGGTTCGAGAGCATGGCAGTTTTACAGCATTTTCCATCCTCCCTCTCCATCCTGTCCCAGTGACCGAGGGCAGAATGCTGAGCATTACTCGAGCTGTCAGAATAGCTCAATAGCCCCGCGTCTGTCCACAGTGAGCGAGAGCGCCGTTTCTCTTCATTACAGCGTTCGGACATGAGTTCCTGATTTATGCCAGAGGCTGAAGAACAGAGCTCTTTCCCTCATTTCCTCTCCATGTGGGATGAGAACATGCAGGAGTCTCTAAACAGGCTGCGTTTCATCCACAAACCACAGAAGAAGGGCCACTGGAGGACAAGAGGACACCTGCAGCCCTTACCGAACCACTCAATCTGTGACATCACAAAAGCATGTGATTAGAATGTTCTTAACTTGAAAATTCTGCTGATGTCACAATTACAATGGTCAGGAGACCAATTAGGATCTACAAGCCTTCTTAAGCAGGAACATAGCCAAATGGAAACAAAATGCAATAGAGCCATAAAATACTAACTTAAATTTAAAAGATAAATAAAAACAACTAATGTTCAAACTAACAGTGGCACACGTTGTGAGCGTTTAAAAGGGAAATAGTGGGAATGGTACGGCCATGAAACCTGTTCTTGGGATAGCGCTGGAAAAGCGAACACATTACAAGAACACTGGCTGTGAATAACACATTTACATTGTTACAATACATCGCTATTTCCTCTGGATTTGCGCATAAATCTAAATGTTCGCTCACGCTGGGACAGGCAGCAGCTGGATCCTGTGGAGTTTTCTCCAAGGAAAAGCAGACTGAACAGTTTCCATGCCCTCGCTTTTGTAAAACATTCTCAAAACCAGCTGTAATACTCATAAAATATCTCCATCAACCCATCCGTTATTTGATCCCTGGTTTGGGTCGTGGGGGGGGGGGGGGGGGGGGGGGCTGTCCTTGCATTCGATGGAAGAGCCAAGGGCACATCCTGGACACATCTCACACATGCTCACAAAATTATGAAATATTGAGTGTCCAATTGAAGAAATATGCAAGCCTTTGGACCGTAGAAGGAAACCGTGATACCCGTGGGAAGAGCACATGAACACGCGGAGAACATGCAAACTCCACACAGAAAATATCCTGAGCCAAATTGGATACTGATAGTGCTGCCAACTATTCCACAATACCGCCCTAAAAGATATCTGGAAGCCAATATTTAAGACTCTAATCATGCCTTTTCCATCATTGGCTGACCCGAAGAGTCGCTCTTAAGGCACAACGTTGATTTGATTCCACTGACATGTTTAATCAAGGATGCCTCGATATTTAGTTTTTAACACCATCATTTGATCTTAATTTATAAGCCCTAGCATTTGTGCCATCAAACGTTTTGACTCCATTTGTTTTATGTACGCATGAAAAACGGCCAAAGACAGCTGTCCTGGGGTGTGTTTCCAGAATGCTAACAGATGCTAACTTGCATAGTTGGAATCACTGACTGTGAATGGACAAACTATGGAAGTTGCCAACTTGGTTAGCGACTACGCTTTGGGGAAATGCATCACTGTATGGCACATTTACCCGTGATTCGGTCTTTGAGTGAACCAGTGTAAATGTAGACAGCTAGTCAGTTGACTTAGCCGGGGGCATTCCAGGAAACAGATACACCAGCTTTTTAGAGCTGTATATGCCAACACTAGATTAGCAAAAGCCCGGCTAATGATTAGCAGTTAGCACCAGCAGGAGTAGGAAGCCCCTACTGTGGAAGAGGCCAGTGATATCCCACTGGAGTCCCCAGCAGAGCTCTCCCAGAGTGAAAGTAAGGTAGTCATGCCAGCTACACAGTCCAGCTACACAGTCCTCGACCTCCTTCCCTGGGGAATGACGTTTCAAGGTTTTGGCCCGAGGCAACCAGCACCCGATCACGCTTATCCGGCCAGCTCCACACGCACATGATGGTAACAGTGGGGCCGATTCTCTTTCAGCAATCTGATATGATTTAACGGTGCACCCCAAGGGATTATGGGATATCTCTCCCCTATTGTTATGGGAGTGTGCCCAGGACCTCAGCAACCCTGAGGAAGGGGGGGGGTAGGGGGATGTGAGGCAAGAGGATCTGGGTTGGCACATGAAATTACTGCAGCTCATTACTGCACAATAACACAGACCAGCTACAGCTGACAAACTCAGATATGTGTGTGTGTGTGTGTGTGTATATACGTGTATGTGTGTGAGAGAGTGCATGTGTGTCTGAATACATGCTCATTGTCAAAGCATGCCCTCTCAAACCTGCTCTCCAATTATAATTTCAGAACAGGCAGCTCAAATCCTACTGTTTGGCAGAATGTGACTTCGGGGCAATGTAACCAAGAACAATTTCTCTTTGGAGGTAGAGAATAATAACTCACTATTATGTGAAGTGGTTAATCACTGTCATTTTTTATGAAAAAAATAAATGCACTCTAAATTTATTGCAGGTAGTATAATTTAGTATTTTATGTGCACAAATGTGTGTGCACGCAATCATGGAATTCCTTATTCTTTCATGTCCTTTAACATCTGTGGTGAAAGCATTTTTTAAAAGGACATAGGTACACTTAGATAATGGCAGATTACACCCCAATGATTCACCATCATTAAAAACCGCCACATTGGTGTAGAACCGCTATGTCTGCCGGGAAGCTGGTAGCATAATAGGAGAAGATTGTGTGGGCTGTCAGGCTGTTCCCATAGACAGTCCTAGAACAACGTTTACAGCCGCAAGAGCGACCAGGATACCGACAGGAGCCTCAGGGCTAACGAGACGATGCCAGCACCGCTCACCGGAGCCAAGGGAGCGCCGGCGGACAGGTTACCATGCCAACGCGGAATTACTTTTCCCAGAATTCGGCCGGCGTAAACAGCTGGCTCACAGAGCTTATCCGCTCGATAAACCTTCAAAGGACATTCCTGGACCTGTCTTCAGTGCGCACCTCGTCAGTGACACAGCCGCAGCCACAGAAGTGAGGCGGGGGGGGGGTTCTTACAGCGGACCCATGAAGGGAAGGTGTCCCAGAGACAGGACGAGCTCTGTCCCAGAGCGGGATCAAAGGCCGGGGCCTCGAGGCGATGACAGGACCTGTCATTGAGGGTTCAGGGGTTGCAGAAATCACAATGGGGCTGCTTTGAGAGGACGTGCGCGAACGGTAGATCTGTCCAGCTACTGATGACAGGAAATAGATGATATCGGACTGATGCCTTTGAGAGAATGTAGAGCAGAAATGTCAGAGATACTACTGACTAATTTTCTTCACGGCACCGAAATCCAGGTTTGCTTTGTTTTCATTTCTCAGATTTGCTTTGGCCACTCAGGACATCACACGATAAATAAAGGTCCTTAACCCTCAGAGCAGTGATGTAAGATATCAAAATCAAAGCTGTTGAAAACCTATCATATGGCCACATGATAGGGTTTCAGCAGCACAAGATATTTAAATGTATATTTAAAAAAATTATCTCAGCACTCTAAGGGTTAAAATTGAAATTGTGAGAGAATGAGACACGAAGATCGAAAGATGAATTTAGGAGACAAAGGGAGTGAAAGAGAAAGATGAAGACAAACAAGGGAGAGAGAAAGTGAAACAGGAGAGGAGAGACTGGAAGGGCGGGGACATGAAGTCAGAGAAGAGAGAGGGGGCAGGAGAGGAGGACAAAGGTAAAGTGAGATTGAAAAATGAAGAGAAAGATGAATATGAAGAGAGTGGGAGGAGAGAGATAGCACAGGCAGTGAGGCTCATAATGGACAGTTATTATAGGTGTATATCTGAAGAGGAGGGCTAGGAGCGGCAGGAATCACGTTAGCCCCAGAGAAAAAAGGGTCCAGTCACTGTGAGCACAGCCCAGCAGCCTCCGAACTGAGCCCATTACTGACTGCCTAACGATAGGCACTACTCCCAAACTCTGTCCCAGCCCACTGCCCAACACACCGATCCAGCCTGCAGTCTGAGTACGGTAAACTGGGCTCGTAAATTAGAACCAAACACACACGCACACACAAAAACATACATATACACAAAAACACACACACACAAGCACATATATACACGCATGCGCACAAGCACACTCGCACACACACACACACACACGCTCAAGCACAAACACACATTAATGCACACACACAGTCATAAGCTACAGTATACTTGTGAGTAATCCTCTGCAATCCACCCAAAATGTCCTCACCAATCCAAATGTCCTCACAACATTGTAGTTTCTCAAGAGTTGATTCTCACAAGTATAGCTGCACAAGCCCGCCCACGCACCAACGCCAGCAGAACCACTCAAACCCATACAAACACATGATCACGCTCACGGAAACATGCTCACACCCATCCACACAAACAAAAACACCCACACTTGCATACACGTGCTCACATAAACACACACACACACACACACACAAACACACACTTAAACCCGGTGCAGAGAGACTGAAACTGTACAAAACATTTGCTTTCCAAACACTTGTAAACACAGAAATGCCTGTCTGAGCATGCATTACATTCCACAACGGACACACACACACACACACAAACACACACAAACACATACTCCTATTTGCTCAACACTGAATCTGATTCAGAGCGCCAGTATGCTGAATGCAGGCAGGAGCAGGGGGGTAATTATGTCTTTTTTTATTCTCACCTAGAGCGTCCAGCCAACATTTTTGTGGGTGCTCGTATAATCACGCCTCTGAAAGAGTCCTCTAAGCTGGCGACGTTTCGTTCTGGCCCACCGTGCGAATTTTAAGGCGCCTACAATTTCCTCATTTACAACCGTGTTTAATTCTCAGGTGTACACTGTGCCAGGAGAAGCTGCAGGGCTTAATGGCGCCACACTCAGCAGACACGGGTCTGATTCGAACATAACTCCTCCAGCTATTTATGAATTTCATAGCTGCCTTTAGCTAGAACATGCTGAATAGACTACTACTGTCTTCTTGAAACTGGGCCACCAAGACTGCAGTGATGTTACACACAGTTTACAATGAAGGCGCGTGACACTGTGTGAAATAAAGATGCTTGAAAGAGTGTAAAGGTGCTCAAAACAGGGTAAACTTAAAGGTCCCCTCTTATGCCACCAGGTGCACAGCTAATTAGCCATTATGAGCCAGTTCAAAGTCTCCCCTTCCTGACATCACAAGGGGGAGTGACCACCCAGAATAATGAAATCTGATTGACTGCTTGGCTGGAGGTGATCAGTTCTTCTTGTGTCTGGTTGGTTACCTCCCCTTGTGATGTCAAGAGGAAAAAGATTTTGAAATGGCTTGTAATAACTAATTAGCTGTGCACCTGGTGACATGATAAGGGACCTTTAAGATGCGCAACACGGCATCAAATAAAGCTGAGCGAAATAGTTTAAAAAGAAGATGCTCAACATGGTGGAAAATGAATATGAAATTAATATGCCAGAAACAGTGTAAAAATAAAGATGCACAAGAGTATAAAGTAAAGATATTGGGGAGAATGTGAGATGAAGATGCTGAACACCTTAAAAGAAAGATGCTCAATACAGTGTGCAATAAAAGTACTTGACACAGTGAGTCATAAAAATGCATTACAGAGCAAAGCAAAGATCCCTGAGAAAGTGTAAAATGAAAATTCTCAACACAGTCGGTAAACTGATGAGTGCTGATATGGTGTGGAATTAAGATGCTTGATACCATGGAAGAAAGATGTGCCACAGAGTGTTAATGAGAAAGCGCTGTATACTTTTTACACAGTGCAAAATAAGAATGCTGGATATTGTGTAAAGATGCTTGACTCAAAGTGAAATAAAGATGCTAGAAACTGTAAAATAAATATTCTTGACATGTAT
Source organism: Gymnothorax javanicus (assembly GCA_029692085.1). Taxonomy (NCBI): domain Eukaryota; kingdom Metazoa; phylum Chordata; class Actinopteri; order Anguilliformes; family Muraenidae; genus Gymnothorax; species Gymnothorax javanicus. The sequence continues at coordinate 26,621,930 of CM056211.1, forward strand.
GGGTAAAAATGACATAAGGTAAAGATTCTCGAAGCTGGGGAAAGTAAAGTTGCTTGAGACAGCCTAGAATAAAAACAGCTTGACGCGGCATGAAATAAAGAAGCGGGATACAGGGCAGAACACAGTTGCTAGACACGGTGTAAAATAAAGTTGCTTGAGATCATGTAAACCAAAGTTGCTTGAGTTTAAAATAACGTTGCTTAAGACACTGTAAAATAAAACTGCTTGAGACAGGGTAAAATAAAGCTGCTTAAGACACTGTAAAATAAAGTTGCTCGAGACAGGGTAAAATAAAGCTGCTTAAGACAGAGTAAAATAAAGTTGCTTGAGACAGTGCAAAATAAAGTTGCTGGAGACACTGTAAGATAAGGATGCTTAAGACAGTGTAAAATAAAGTTGGTTGAGACAGGGTAAAATAAAGCTGCTTAAGACAGTGTAAAATAAAATTGCTTGAGACAGGGTAAAATAAAGCTGCTTAAGACAGTGTCAAATAAAGCTGCTTGAGACAGTGTAAAATAAAGCTGCTTGAGACAGTGTAAAATAAAGTTGCTCGAGACATTGTAAGATAGAGCTGCTTAAGAAAGGGCTTGAGCTGGCTGATAGACAGGGTGGGGCCTCATAGATGTTCATTCTGCTGCTGGGTACCTGTGAGTCGGAGATCTCTGAGGGCTTCTCTGTAAGACTGCTGCTCTCGGCAGGAATCAGGTCGTTGTATTTCGTGCTCACATCCTCGTCGGAGTAGTGCAGGCTGCCGGGACTGGGCCGCGGTGGAGACCTGAGAGAAACAGATGAAATCTGTTAAATAAACTCCTGACATTAATAAATATCTACCATACTGAGGGCTTCAGAATGGCTCGCAGCTAAGGTGTTCGTCTGGAAGTCCTGTGGTTGGATGTATGAATCCCAGCCATGCCATTACTGGCTAAGGCCAGAGGACAACGTGGGCCAAGCAACAACTGGCTCAGGTTCACAAGGGATGAGAGGGGCTAGGCCAATTAGTCTCATCGCTCTCTAGTGGCCCCTCCTGGTCAGCCTGGCACATGCAGCTGTACAAGCATATTTTAATATGACTGCATTATCCTCCGATGGCATAGGCAGTGTGTGATTGCTGCTACGACTGCATAGTTTAAAAGAAGCGAGGGCTAGTTGTCTCGTGTGAGTCGGAGGAATCGCAAAGCACGGTGTCCTCCCTCTGAGTCGACGGGAACAGGTCACTGCTGTGGACTAAGCATTTACAGACATATCCAAGACACATATTCTCAATCATAAAAATTCACATGCATTAAACACCTATCCCTCACTCAGAGACACATCCATTGAATATCTATACCCCAAACAAACATATATTAAACACCGGTCCCCTGATCAGGGACAGTGACTCATAAACGCATCCATTAAACAACCAGTATATCAGTCAGGGACACTAACACAAATTAACTCAAAGCACATTCATCCCCACTCATAGAAATATCAATCAAACATCTAGCCCTACTCAGAGTCATACCCATTAAACATCTATCCCCAATCATAGACATACCCATTTAACATCTATCCCCACTGATTGACATACCCATTAAACATCTATCCCCACTCATAGACATACCCATTAAACATCTATCCCCACTCCTGGACATATACATTAAACATCTATCCCCACTCATAGACATACCTATTAAACATCCATCCCCACTCATAGACATACCTATTAAACATCTGTCCCCACTCAGAGATATATCCATTCAACATCTGTTCCCACTCAGAGATATACCCATTAAACATCTATCCCCACTCAGACATATCCATTAAACATCTATCCCCACTCATAGACATACCCATTAAACAACCATCCCCACTCAGACATAACCATTAAACATCTATCCCCACTCATAGACATATTCATTAAATATCCATCCCCACTCATAGATATATCCATTAAACATTCATCCCCACTCAGAGACATACCCATAAAACATCTATCCCCACGCACAATTGCATAAACCGTAAACTGTCCCTTTCCAGTGCAGTCACCTAAAATTATCCTCCCAAACTAGGCTCAGAAGCGCTGGTTCTAGACAACCACAAGTCCACAACCTTTGGCTTTCTCAGTGAAATGAGCAAACATGAAACAAGCCGAGAAGCATTAGCCATGTAATCAGAGGTTTGAAAGGACAAATTAAGAGCCAAGCAGCAAGGAACACAGGCAGAGCTGGAGCTGGGCAGTGATATACTATAATTGTAAGACATCTGGTATAGTGGTTTCAAGGCTTGATTCAAAAGTGGAAAGATCATAAATAACAGACTGACAAACTCCGCAGCATCTCACGCAAAAGCAACAAGCACATGAAAACGGTGACCCCAAAAGAGCGCGTTTGTGAAATTATCTGAAGGTGATCTTAAATGCCTTTTTTTCTTAATTAGGATCAACTGCGTCATACAGGTCATAGCATTTACTGAGTAACAAAAAAAAAAAAAAAAACAAAAACAAAATGAGGATGGAAAATCTGTCATCAACAAACAAAGAAGGAACTCATTTAAGGGGCTATTCAATCTCCTCTACTTCGTTACAGACAAGTTTGGAATATAATGTTCTTTCTCCTCCACAACAAATCTGAGACCAGCCCAAAAACACCCGAATCTAAGCATGCCCATTTCAGTATCTCCTTCCAGTTCTGGGCCAGAACAACCACCCATAAACAGAAGGTGGGGGGGGGGCACAGTTCTCATAAACATCACGGGCCACACAGAACCTGAGGTTTTCCAAAAACTGCCAACTTCAACTGTTTGATGAAAACCTTGGCTGAGAGGTGGGTTGGGAGGTCTAACGACTAATTGGGAAGAGAGAGAGAGAAAAAAGAGATAGAGAGAGAGAAGGAGGGAGGGAGGGAGGTCACATCTCTCAGTTTCATGAACAGTCTCCATGTAAGTGAAACTCAAAGAGTTCCCCCACATCTGTTTTCGCTAATTGTTTCCTTGTTTTCTTCAAATCATTCCATCTCTTTTCCAGAATGAATGTTAGGGCCAGTCTTTGATGGATCTCAAGATGCCAGCTTTTGCAACAATCCTATAGAAATCTATCTTATGGAATGAGTATCAGTTGGCCCGTGTGTAAATCAAGTTAGAAGAGCTATGCGGAACAGCTTTAGAAGTTGGACTGCTTAAATAAAATCTGCAATGCATGGAAAGTATTCTTTTGCAGCTTTGCAAAAAAAAAAAAGAGAGAATGAGAGCAAGTGAAAGAGAGCGAGATAGAGACAGAGAGACAGAGATGCGGAGAATACAATTCATTGAGTTCAGCAAAATATTGTGGAGGCTGCAGTTTTATGTTTACATTTCTCTTCGGGGCTTTGGAGGCTAAAACACCTCATTTCTACTAAAAGAGCCATCTAAGATCTGTTGGGGCGCAGCCAGGCCGACCCAAATATAGCACAATCACAGGAGTATCAGATAAATGTGAAGGTTTAAATGCAGTAATTCTCTTTTATATGCACATGAGGATAAGGGGAAAAAAAAATGTACGTTCATTCAGTTCTGAAGCTTTATTCATTTTCAGTGATATGAATTCATTTATATGTTGCATTAATTCCGGTCCGTGGAAATTGAGGGTATCGCCAATACGCAAAAAACGCCCGGATGTTGCATTCGTGCCCCGTTTCAGATGCATTATGGGATAGTTCAGTAACTCAGTCGCTTCCGGTCTCTTTCGCGGCTGCAGGAAAAAATCGAACGCTGCCTAGGCGTGCGTGGTTCCACCAACTGCATCGGGTACTTACTTGCATACTCGCCCGCACGCTCGTGAAACTAGCTGTGCACTTGGTGAATGTTTACATTTTCCTCGGCTTGATTTACGTATGCGTGCGTGCATGGCCGAGTCGCAGCTAGCTGACGCTAAACGATAGCCGTGACCTCAGTAACGCACCGGAAGTAAGTGGGTTCCTGAAGTAGCAAGATATCTTGCCGAAAGCGCTACATCCGGGCATTTTTTGTGTATTGGCGATACCCTCAATTATGTAACCCAGTGGACTTCATTCCTGGCTCAGGAGAGCCGCAGGGTTAGCTGGTTTCTGTTAACGCCTTGACAACAACAATCACTTTGGACCCAAGAAACCAGGTGAGGAGACTCAACTGTCTATCATCAACATTAACTGATGAATTAAGTTCTGAGTAACTAGAAAAACCAGCAGACACAGCACAACCAGGAATGAAGATCAGCGATGCAATCAAACAATGAGAGAGAGCGATCAAAGCTAAAAAGTAGTTTCTTTTTTCTTAAACTGTTCAAAATGCCAAAACATTTTGACAGGGGCCCTTCGTCTGGGCAGTATTGGCTGAGACAAAAAGATTGATATGCACAAACCTGTGAGAATACTGGCTAACTAAGCCCTGCACTGGGGTAGTCAGTGTTCACGAAGTATAGTTATAGACAGCAAACAGCTCCTATATATGCGTGTTGTTTGGAATGTAAAGTCTTTGTGATCTGTAGCTTGACGAATCTGATGCACATTTATAATTCTGGGTAGGAACTAATGACAAAGGGCTGTGATAATGCACAGACATCCACAGCTGAACAGCACGCAGCCTCTAATGGTGGACTATAAACTGGCCAAACAGTCCCTCCTTCATTTGCTTTGTTTTGTTGTTTAGGTCTTGCTGACACGGCAGACACAACATCATTACAGACTCCAATAGGCCTGTGCCGGTGCCTGACTGTCACCGCGGCAACAGCAGAGAAGTCACTGAGGCCCAGTTTGGCAGCAGGCAGAGCACAGGGTTAACCGGAACGGACCGGAACCACAGGCTGCGAAGAAACCAGGCTAAATGGGCAGGTCCCAGTTCTGTTTCTGGGAAAAATGTGGATCTGTTATTGGAACTTTGGCCATGGTAGCAGTTTCCACTTTTCACTTGGCAGAAATCAAACACATAATGGCCATCAGTTTTCGGCCAACCCTGTTCTCTCAGATAAATCCTAACGCAGTATCCATAGGTCTGGATGCCAGGTCACTAAGGAGAGAGAGAGCCATGAGCTGGGTCTCATGGGAGGACACTATCCCAGTTTGGAGCAAAAAATAGCCTCTCCTTTCAGTTCATACAGTACAACAGTCAACAAAATCATTCACACAGCACACACTATACTCAAAATTACACTGAAATAAATCAGAGATTGAAATATATGGAAAAATACACAAACAAATTGAGGCATATATACAATACATGGCAAAACGGAATGCTGTGAAAAATATTAATTATATTTTCCTTAATCTCCAGACAGGTCAATAAGCTGCATAATGCGATGCGGCTCGAGGAGGCTTGACTCAGAAGTAGCAATGCTGGGAGGACTATATATGGATATCGTTTTCAGTTCCTGTAACACTACATCACCCTACCTGTGATGGTCCATTATACACTTCTAAAAACAACCTTTACAGATCTATTCACCTCTCAGGGTTACATAAAATAAATATCTATCCCCCCATTGGGGACATATGCAATAAATATCAATCTGAAGAAACATTCATCCCCAATCAGGAGCATAACCAGTAAATATTTATCCCCAATCAGGGACATATTCAAATAGACACCACTTCCTCATTCATGCAGATGAACTTGTCAATTAAGAATACATACAACCCCTGACGATTTCCAGAAACTCTCCCTGCAGGTCATCCTGGTCCCTCTCAATGGCCCTCATTTATCAAACGTGCGTACACCAAAAAAATGGGTCTACGCCAAATCTCCCGCAAGGATCGACATTTTTCAATCTGAATGTGAGCGAATGGTCCGCAAAAATCTCACGCCAGGTCTGACCAGGCGTACGCAGATTTGAAACCAGCGAACAACATGCAGGAACGAGTGCAGCAGTCAAAATGAGTAATAAACCATATGCAGCGATGCGGACGTCATGCTGTTGTTGCTCTTATTAGTAAAATGAATAAATAGGCTAAATAAATGAATGAATGAATAAATAAATAAATAACACCTGTGTTGAGATATTAATTAAACTTATATTTTGAGACAACAGCTTGTCAGGCCAGACAGCTGACAATTACAATCAATTTGATTAAGCGCAATGCGTGGCTAGGCAGATATGCAGTGTGGTATGTCAGATGCTCATCCAGTCAGATATATACTGAACAACAAAAGAAATGCAAGTTAATTAACACGTTGACTGCCAACTATGAGATAACTCGTAATGGCGGGTCCAGGCCAGCGCTAGACTTGACTTGAAATCCTGGCTAATTCTAGATGGTTTTCCTTTAATTTTTCCAATTCAAGAATAATCAAGGACAATTAAAGACACGGCCTCTCTCCATCCCTGTTTTGACAACAATTAATCACTGGCTAATTCTAGATGGTTTTTTTTTTTATAGACACGCTTTCAGATTCAAAAATAATCAAGTGACAATTCAAGAATTACCTTCTCATCTCCCCCAGTTCTGAAATCTAACAGCAAAAAAAAAAATTACGTTACATTCCAGTGCAAAGACCTAATTATAATTAAATTATTTTATACTGAATGTAGCCCATTATTTTTTTTTCCACTGTTAGATCTCATTTGCGAGAAGCCGCGGTCTTCAATTGCCTACTTGATTATTCTTGAATTGGAAAACGTGCTGTATAAAGGAAAACCATCTAGAATTAGCCAGGATTAATTGTTGTCAATAAAGCGATGGATATTTTCATCAATTTTCCTTCATAGCGCTGGCCTGGACCCGCCATTACGAGTTATCTCGTAGTTGGCAGTCAACATGTTAAAGGCAGACTGGAAAATAAGTTTGCACATAATTATTTTAGGAAATCAAATTTATTACTAGCGCGTGCACATTTACACTCGTTTCATCAAACTTTTCTTTATTTTGCGGTCACTTTGACTGCGTAACCATAAGAGTACATTAACTAACTAGCTAACTTGCGTTTCTTTTGTTGCTCAGTATATATAGGCCTACGGACACTTTGACCGTGATCACATTTTGACAATGGCAGATCTTCTATTGTTAGAGGAATAAGCTTCTGTCCGACGTAAGTGGAACTTTCGGCACAGAGAAGATCTCCTCCAGGAAAGTGACGAGTGGCTGCTCGTTTTGTGTGGCACCCAAATAAAATGTCATGGAGTAATACTAATGAAAGTACAATGAAGAGTGATCCCTGCAGACTGTATTTTAACAACTACCCTCATGCAGCTCCGATCGAGGCGGTGGGGACTCATCCGTGTCCCCATCGCCTCGTATTCCCACGATGGAGGGAGAGCCCTGCTCCTCGAACGGTGACAGCTGGAGGTTCGAGTCTGGTTGGCCTCCACCGGTCAGTGCGCTGCTGCGCCTGAGCGCGATCTTAAAATCGGACCACTGTTTTTTTTTTTTTTTACCTACATGTAAAGTATTTGGATTGTCAATTATGTAGGCCATATAACATGAAATATCATGGATCTATAAATTGAATTTAATAAGGCCGATGTTATTCGCAGTTATACATGTGGCCAATGCTGAATTTTTTTCTTGGCCACCCTTATAAGTGCGCCAGTTGATGACCATTCCAGTGCCGCTTATAAAGTACCACTTAAAATAAGTTTGGCCAAGAAAAAATTGTTTAGCTTTGGACACTCTTAAAATAAGTGTGGTTAATGGAGAAATGTGCATCTTGGCCACACTTATAAGTGTGTCTAATGCGAATTTCGATCAGTTTTTGTGCTTGGACACACAAAAATAAGTGCTTATAGTCACTTTGATTTATTAATGAATTAAATCAAACCTCTGCTGCACTCTGGTTTTCCACCCCTACGGTGTTTACCGCAGCAGCAATAGTTTTCCAAACTGCAGCCTTCTGAGCTCCTTTATGCCACTCTTAAGGCTTCCAAATAAAATTATTTTGTTTTTCTCCAACTCGGACGTGATAATTTATATTTCCTCCTTCTTCTTTGCCGTCTTTCGAGAGTCCATGTCGTGAAGTGGGCAGGACTATGCTTCCCGGAGCATGAATTTATAGGGGCGTGTCATGTAAATTACGATGGTTTCTGCCGCCAGACTTATCAATGCCATGCCAGTTCTACACCGAAATCAGCGACGTACACACTTTTAGTAAATCAGACGTGACACCTGGCGAACGCTGATATTTACACCAGAATCTACACCAGATCCTACGCAAGTTTGATAAATGAGGGCCACTGTCCCGAGGAAAGAAGACCACCCTGTTCTCCCTCGCTCTCTCCAGCAAAACTCAAAACAGGAAAAAAAAAACAACAAGAAGGCCGACCGCCAAATGCACGAACATTGCTGCAGTGCTCACAGATATCAGGAGAGAACTGTAAGACCGTAGCACTTACATTGCACTTTCTCATAGTTATGATTGATTGGTTCTTTGTTGATTCACAAGACTTTTAGCAATTTTTCAGCTGCCTCATACAATTCACTCATACCTATGGACAATTTAGAGTCTCCAATTAGCTCAGCATGTATGTCTTTGGACTGTGGGAGGAAACTCACACAAACATGATGAGAACATGCAAAAACCAAACAGAAACGTCCCTGGCTGAATTCTAACCCAGGACCTCCTTGCTGTGAGGCAGCAGTGCTAACCACCGTGCTATTGTGCTACCCCACTGTCTCATAGCCACTCCAGGCACTTTACACTTCATAGCTGCCAATGGGTACCACCCACCTTGGGTGAATGATGATAAACTGCACAGTTAAAAATTCAGAGTTAGCCATCTCCAAACCCAACCCCTGCCCCCAAAAGAACAATAACACAGGTGTTGTGGCTCCCCATTCAGACATGTTTCCGTATTTTCAAGGTCCCCTTATCTTCCAATAACTGGAGGGAGGCAGAATCTTCCAAAAATTATCAGACCTCATTCAGCTCATGATGACACAATGACCTAAAGCCGAGAGTAGTCCTTGCATGCAAAGAATACTACCTTTATCATTCCAAATGGCCCCTTTTCATTAGAACCTCCTTCCAATCACATTACACTGGTTATCTCTTATTGCTTTCCCTTCTTCTATTGGTTGACATGTTCACTATGGGATTTTCTGAAAATATAGGTGGTGCACGAAGATATTGTCCTCACAAAAAAAAAGAAAGATACATTTTAAAAAATAGGGTACAAATGGATATGTAAATTGCTCAACTATTATGTTTCCAGTAATATATAATTAATGATTCTACTGAACAGATTTTGATCAAAGCTACGGAAATCAACTGAACAGATATTGATTGAATCAACTGAACAGATATTAATCAAAGCGACAGAAATCAACTGAAGAGATATCGATTAAATCATCTGAACAAATATTAATCAAAACTACAGAAATCAACTGCTCATGTGTGTGAACTGCTTATGTGTGTGTTATTCCTGCTTACATAATATACTGATCATGGTTATTATTGAATTACTGATGAATATGATGAGTAATACTGAAATATGGCACACATATAAACAACTTCCTCCATACTTCTTGAATTCTTTGCAACCTCCTCTTCATCCCAATAAATGTGGCTCTGTTCATTTACCCATCCCCATTTTCCCCATCCCTAAACTGCCCCCATCTCCCCCACCCCCCACCCTGCCCTCTCCCATCAGTGCTCATCACCAGAAGCTCTTCACAAAGACCAGGAGCTGCCTCTATTCCTTTGATCCCCCATCAGCCAATCAGGGCTCAGTGAGCAGGAAGGCCATGAGCCAGAATTAGTCAGCTGACCTCCACCTGACAGCATTAACATTTGGTGGGAGGGGGGATGAGTCACAGGGGGAGGGGGTGGGGCCTTGTGGACGGTCCAATCGCAGTACACTTACCTGTGCCACATTACCCAACCCCCCACCAGAACAGCCTGAAGCAGACAAAGTAATTTTAAACCCTAGTACTTTTACAAGACCCATTTCAAAGAGCAGGCCACGGAGACAGGGGTGGGAGGGGGGAGGACATCTGTGAATTCCAGGCATCCAAGCTTCCCCCCACACAACACACACACACACACACACACACACACATAATTGCTCACAAGCCAGTACCTTTTCAACTGCAGGTAATAGAAAGGGGGGATCCGAGGAGGCAAGGACAGAAGACATTGAGAGATAATTCCTTAGGAAGCTCTTCAGAAGATCCTCAAGTTCTGTGTGCTTCCGAAAACACATTTACTTTCACTAACAGGCACAGATATAGGGCTGAAACATCTTCGCCTTAACTTTTGAGTATGACTGCGGGGGTTTGGAATAACTTTATGCTGTAAGGATCCGAAAGGTAGTTTGCATTTCAGCAGCAAGCACAGGGCGCAACTCAGGCAAATAACAATAAATACTAGTAAATTCACAATTCAAGTCAAGAAACTATTAAATCTGAAAAAATAAATAAATAAATAAATAAATAAATAAAACAGCGTAATTGCAAGGTTCTGAAATGCCCTTAATGTGTGTATAAAGCTCTTTAACATCCTGGGATTTGTGCAAATGAGCTACTGTACATAAAATTCTTTCATTAAAATTTTTTTTCATTAATAAAATGTGTTACAGAATTCTGTGCACATAATTGCCCTCAGAAAATAGTAGAATATAAACTACGAGGAAAATAGATAAATTGGCAAAAACACCCATTTTAAATACGTTTTGCGCTAACATTGTAAGCACCATGTTTCCTCTGATGGGTATAAACACCTGCCACAAACGTAACGGTCAATGAAGCTTCCCTCTTTATGACAGGGCAGGATTAGTTTGAATAGGATTAGGAGTAACTGAAAGAGCTTATTAGAAAGACAGCAGGGGAGACAATCTGGGGATAAAGTGACCTGCCTGTCCTCTGGGTGTGATGACAGCTCTGGCCTGTGACATCACTTTCATCAGCGCTAATTCCACTTGGACGGGGGTGCACCTCTGATCATAAACATGAAAGGATTCTCTGCATCTCCAGAACCAACCCCAGCGCCCCGGGCCTCCCAATGCAGTGAGTATAGATGCATGTCAACACATCCAGCCTGTGTCAGCTGACCAACCTTCCGCTGATTTTCGACTGTGTGCAGGTAGGGCGATCCTCCAGTGAGATTAGCGCTGGGCGTCGATTTATTTTTCATAACCAAGTTAGGGAAAAATTCCAGTTATGTACAACCTGATCGGCTTACGATTCCAGTTAGGTGCAACATGATTGACTGAAGTCTGGCTCATAGAGGAATCAGTACCACAACTTGGTTAGAAAAATAAGCACACGCGCTGGGCTCTCAATTCCAATTTGTACATTAGGCCATCTTTATTCGATCTACAGTAGACCAGCAGCTTCATACCACCATCCAAATCTACAGTATGCCAGCCAACTCAAACTACAGTTGAAATCTACAGTAGACCATCTGCCTCAAACCTGGGTCCAAATCTATGGAAGACCATCTACTTCAAGCCAGGGTCAAAATCAACAGTTCGCCATTTTCTTCAAACCACAGTTAAAATCAATAGGCCATCCGCTTGAAACCAGTGTTCAAATCTTCTGTCAACCAAAGGACTGAAATAAGATTTCAAATCTGCAGTAAGCCATCTTCCTCAAGCCAGGGTCCAAAACTATAGTAGGCCATCCACTTCAACGGAAGGTCCAAATCTACAGTAGGCCATCTGTCTCAAGCTAGAGTTGAAATCAACAGCAGGCCAGATGACTTAAACTAGCGCCTCATGAGGCTAAACACACTACACACTGCTTAAATGCACTTGCGCAGATCAAATTATAGTTAATATCAAGTTCTAAACACTGAATTTATTTTGTATTTGATGCATGTTTGAATGTTAACTGGTTCAGAAGAACACTGGTCTTACAAACATGGCGGTTGGTTTCCCATGGTTACTAGGATTAGCCCCAGAACAGAGCATAAACCCCCAAATAATGTATCAGAGTTATTGACAGAAGAGGTGAGATATTAGACTCTGATGAAGGAGTGCTACACCCCTTAGACCGATGAGCAACGGTACACATGACCTCAATGCCTGACTGGATTATGGCAGGCCACCCAATTATTTAAGGCGGAACACACATGATTTAATGACACCATTAATGTAATGTGAAGTCATTACGCTCTTTCCATTACTTGATGGCCTCCTTATGGATGAAGCTGCTGTTCTTTATTTAAATGTAAAAAGTCATCCTGACCAATAAATAATGCTGAACTGCTCTCCAGGCTCCATGTAGATTTATTTCCACAAAGAAATGTATCATCGTAACATTGCATTTTGTGCTGACTAACAGATCATTTCCATAACTGCAGGCATAATGAAATCATAATATACTTCAGGAAATCTCTGTGCAGTACCATTAGAAATATATGCATCTACTAGTCAGGAACAACCTTTATAAAGGTTGGAACGAAGAGATTAAATTTTCTAAACTCTACTATGCTGATGTCAAAATCAATACTGGATTGGAGTTGGCAGCAGTGGAGTTCAAACACACTGATTCCGAACACTGGGGGAAAAAATCCTCCTCTTCAATTTTTCTCCAGTACCACCATTAATGCGATACACATCTGTGAATAAGTGCACTTTCTAAAAAATGGATCCTTTCACTTCATAGGAGAATTTGGTTCAGTTCTTTAAGGAACCTTCTGGTATAGCTGCATAGTTTCTGCCCAACAAAAGAACCCTTATTATTGATGGGGTCCCCTTATGGTTAATATTAAATCCTATTTTATCTGTTTACTCATACTCCAATGAACTATCGCAGCCCAAACACTATGTGAGGGCCATTTATAATGTATCCATCCATCCCTCCGCTGGTCTACCAATCCTTCCATGACTACGCGTGGCGCGAGATGTTTGCCCACCTGGTGTAGACGCCATTTTTGCGACAGAAGGAGTTTTTGACGGACAGCCGGCGGTTGTTGAGCTCCAGGGCAGGAAATCGGCTTTCGTCCAGGCTCACCATCTCACCGTGTGTCAGGGCGTTGCAGTTATTACCTGTGAACAGGCATGGAGAAACGATAAGGCCACAGGACGAGAGTACAGCAGCGGGTCATCCTGGGGCTACGACACTCGCTAACCAATGCTAATAAACCAGCAGCAGCACAAACTACATTATACAAGTAAAAATAAGATTTTGAACCAGTTTTGTAGACGCAGGTTAAGCCTAGACGGGGACTAAAATCTGCGTTTCATGTAGATTCTCCATATAAGACTATTCAGTCCAGAGGTTTAATCTGCATTTGTGAAGCTGGACTTTTAAATCTAAATATAAGACTATGAGATTCTTGTCATGATCGACTTAATTTTTGTGTTTAGAAATGAGATCAAAGAGCTGAAGACAGGCCAGTAGCAAGCCTAGAGTTAGACCCTGTTTGTAACCCCAGAGGTACAGAGGAGGTGCCCGCCTTCCTGTCGAAGGCCCAGTGTGACCGAGATCTTAGCACCATGGCTCCCTAACACCCTGAGTGAGAGCTGGGGCAGAAGGGGGGGGGGGAGCCCATGATTGAGGTCAGAATTTGGGAGGGAGGATGTGTGTGTGTGAATATGGGTGTTTGTATGTGTGTGTGCGTGTGCGTGCGTGTGTGTGTGTGTGTGTGTGTGTGTGGATTCAGTGTAAACTGCCGAAAGAGCTAAACACCCTCCTTGCTATCTCACAGCCCGTGAAAGTGAGCAAAGGCGAGCGACTCCCTCTCTCTCCCGGCCCATTTCTTTTTTCATAACATATTTCAATTAATGACACACTGTACCAGGATTTTGGGCAATAAGCTGTGTGACTCAGAGTGTCCAGCACAGACCTGAGTCACTGCTGGCCAGGTGACAAACTGAACTCTAAAATATCATCACTAGCAGCAGCCATTTATAGAGCCGAAGCATTGATCGATCCAATCGTCCTATTCTTCAAAAAAGGGACAGGCGCCAGACAGTCTATGCTCTGTCAGTACTTTATAGAAAATCCAAATTAAAGAAGGAAAAAAAGATTTGAATAAGTGAATGAACAGCTGAATATTGCCTTTCATTTGCAAGATTAATTCTTCAGACTATAAATGAAAGTGCAACATGACCTACTAGCTGAGGACAGGGAACAATTTGGATGATTAACAAACCAGGGCTCTCATTTTACCAGTAATATGAGAGCCCCTCACTCCCTACTTTGATTGAAACTCATCTTATCAATCTGATGAGGGGAATGTTCTCTGTTCTACAGGTATGTTCGATATTCTCCATTCTACTGTGTTCCTTTCTACAGGTATGTTCAATGGTCTCCGTTCTACCATGTTCCACTCTATAGTTATGTTCCATGTTCTCCGTTTTATTGTGCTCCGTTCCACAGGAATGTTCTATGTAATCGGTTCTACCATGTTCTGTTCTACAAATATGTTCTATGTTTGTTCTGCTGTGTTTCACTACACATGTATGGTCAATGTTCTCTGTACTACTGTGTTCTGTTCTACAGGTATGTTCTATGTTCTCCGTTCTACCGTGGTCCGCTCCTTGGCTATGCTCAAAGTTCTCCATTCTACTGAGTTCCGTTCTACAGGTATGTTCTCCGGCCCACCTGACTCCGACTTCTTGGCGTACTTCTTGCTCTGACCTCTGATGATGAGGATGAAGACAAGCAGGAGGATGAAGATGAGCCCCACCAGAGCCACCACCACAAGAAACCACCACTCCTCATAGAAGGGCGCCACCTTCTGGGCTGGAGGGCACAGGGAGAGATAATTACAGTTACTTTGTGAGGCAAGGGGTGAAAATGGTAAAGAACAAGGCCATGAATCAAGACAGAAACAGAGGTAGCAAAGTATTTCCAGTGAAATCTGAGCAATAGGAAGTCAAAGTAAGACGGTCAAGTCCAGTGTTAATGCAAAAAATTTATGGGGTTTTTGAAAATCAACAAAAATCAGGCCTAAAATAAAATTATTACATGGAATGTGTTACCGTCTCCTTTATTGTGATAATGTGGTTGAAGACTTCAAACCTTTGAAAAAAAATAAAAGGATCTGAGACCCTTTAAAGGTGAATGTTGCCCTTGATATGCTGAGGTTGAAGTAATATGGAACTATAATATGGAGCAGGAAAGATGAAGAGCCATTAAATGCAGGCTTTAATGTTGAGGTAGTTCACAAGTTATCATATAAAACATTTTTAAAATGAACATGCAGCCACAAACAGATGTGAAAATGAAATTGTAACAGCATAAAATATAACATGAAACACTGCATTTGCAATGCATTTGATGACAATGAATGATCTCATATCATTTGATCACTGTGTATGTTTTGCAGGACTAAAATAGAAAAAGAACAACAGGAATAATGTTTAACAAATGACTCTAATTCTCCCATTAACAGGTTACAACCAACCAGATATGGAGGGCGAAGGTGCACTCGGAGAACCGTAACCGTAGTCGTTGACGCCGATGACCCGGAAGTCGTAGCTGACTCCTTGCTTGAGGATGTCCATGTTGAAGGTGTATGATGTCACTTCCTTGGGGATGTCCTTGATTAAGATATCCCACAGACCCTCATCTAAGACAAAGGGAAGAAGATGCGGCTTTGGTCAGCAGACTCTCTCAATTTAACCATTTCAAACATTTCAGCAAGTAATAATAATGATACAAGCTGTTTGCAAGCTGTAGTGCCTAACAAGGAATAACGATACAAAATGATGAAAAGAAATCATTTCAATCATTTCAAGCGGCCTCTTCAAGACTCAGCTGCTGGTATCTGGTTGTGTCATGTGTCACCTGACTAGAGGTAACAGGTTTGCAGGCCAGTAGGCGCTTGGCTGGAAGGCCAAAGGTCAAATTTGGGTAGAAGAGGGTGACGGGGGGGGGAGCGGGGAGGGGTGATACCGACTCTCCTGGCAGCTGGCTCGTATTTCATACGCACACTCCCTCGGCGAATCACACACACACACACACAAACAAAATTATACACAACCACATCAGAGACACAGATATAAACACACATGACCATCCATCTGTTTTCCCCCACAACAACATAACAACCACCTTTCTGAAAATCGTAACTGGTCCACAAACCCCGATCCATCATTAAAACATGTGAGATGAGACTGAAATCTGACAACCATAGTCTGGGCCAGTCAATGTGTCCCACTGGACACTCAATAAACAGCTAAGAGCTGAGGGACTAGACTGAAGCAGCTGTGCATCTCCCATCTCCCTCTGCCATAATGGCACTCTGTCACAGTATATGTGCCTGTGCTAATCCATTACCCGCTAACATCCGCCACTTACCAACAGCTTTCCGCTAACCCATCAAGAATAAGAGACAGGTTTCACAGGCCCCGTTAATGGTTGGAACGTAACACACAGTCAATGACTGATTCACAAGAAACAACCAAAGGCATCACCCCACAGGTGTAGAAAATGCTTTTCTGGGTGATCCACCATGCTATAGGTTTTCATTTCAACCATAATTTTACACAACTGACTCCACTAATCAGCAGTTCAAGAAGATTCACAGCTGTTGAATGAGGTCTGTTTTGTTAGCTTTGGAATGAAAACCGATAAGGACCGTAGATCTCACAAAACTGGATGAGTTACCACCGATCTGACCACAGCATCAGCACTGCAATTGGTAACGTTAGAACACAATGATTCTAGATGTCAGTCATCGCTGAATTTTTGAAGAGCGGTAACGCGTTTATGGGTATCAACATTCCACTTGCCCACCCTTTCCGTACACGCATAGAGGAACAATTATATTGCCCCAATTGTTGAGCAAAAGATAAATGTGATAAGGCACACTTTATAAAATGAACACTGAATTCATGTGGTGTTTTATTTTTCATTACAAGCTTCAATACTTGTGTTGCTAACACCAGAGAATTTTCTTAAATTGTTGACCCGAGCCTTCTAGTGCACTGGACACCAGGCATCCAAAACAATCATGAATCATTCTGAGTGTATGTGTATGGATGGTCAATGTGGTCAAGTTTTTGCTTCTTCACTGCTGCATGGAGCAAAACTACAGTGTGTAACTGGCAAAAAACAAATTGCCATCTGACCCTGGCCCTGCAATATTGTACCTGTACCATGAGCAAATACAACATTTCTGAACAGATTTTAAAATACAGCATATGATAGTGCAACAATTCCATTCTTTTCTGAATGTTTATTGGCACACTGCATATGTCCATTTGACAATTAAGTTAATTAATTTATATGATTAATATCAATTTTTTTTAGCTTAGAAGAAGATCTGTACTGGTTGACATAAACTACATGCAATTAAAATATTTTTAACATTTTTACATTTATTTTCAAAAATGTATCATATTTCAAGAAATGTCCACGACTTCCTTGTCTTACAACAGAATAATTTAATTATTGGATTTTAAGGAAATTATTGGGTTTTAACAATATGGGACCTCAAAGGGCTTATGGTCTGGTCCTCCACACACCCATCCATCCTGTGCACTCACCTGAAGGTCGAGCCTCGATGACGTAGCGTGTGATGGGGGCTCGTCCGGGATCACCGTTTGACCAGTGGATTGTGAGGGCGGAACCGTAGCGGGAGATGAAGGGCTCGCCGGGGGGGCCGGGAGCTCCTGTAAGGGGGTGTGGGGGGAGGAAAGCAGGGGTAAATGTCCAAAAACATGGGGAAACTGTGCACATACCCACAGACTAACTGTTCAACTAATTTGAGGCCCCTATTATTTTTTCTATTCTTTAACACTCAGCCAATAATATGTGAAATAATATTATAATGTCATTACACATATTACTACACAATCATTTGCTTTTTTTAGAATAAGTAATAAACAGCTTTTCACGATAAAGCAAGATATGAAGAGTTTGTTTCCAAAATGCACTAAGTGTCAAAATGACAAAAATTGAGATAATACCATAGAGCAATAGCCCAGTGCTTACATGGCACAAAAATCCATTTTTAGAAATTCATACTATAAGGTGTATTTTCTCATGGTCAAAATTTGTGTTTTTCTATAAAATACAATAGGCGCCAACATAGAAAAAGCTGATTTACTCAAAATTAGTAAAATGGATATATTGCGTTTTGGAAACAAACTCTTCATAGTGGAAGAGAATAAAAACCACCTAGTATAAGAGCTTACGTTTGCGCATGGAGATGGCCACAATGTCACTGCCATCACTTATATTGTGATGGACAGACATACAGATAGACAGAGAGACAGACAGACCTTCACTGGGGCCGGTGGTGATGTTGGCCTCCACCTGAGGTCCGTAGGTGAAGGTTTTGGCCCGGATGCGAAAGTTGTAAGTGACCCCATCGGCCAGATCCTTGATTTTCATCCAGAAGGGGGCGCTCCCCTTCACGTCCACCGTCACTATCTTACTGACTCCTGGGGGGGAGGGGGAGTGAGGACAGGTGTCGGCACAGGCCACAGAGGACTCTGGACAAACAGACCGCACTTAGAGTCTGTCCCGGGGACACAAAAACACACACCAGCATGCAGACACGCACGCTTATGCACACGTATGCACAGACACGCATGCCCGCGCAAGCACGCACACACGTGCCTGCGCACGCACTCCTGTATAAAAACACACGCTTACTTACACACACACAAACACACACGCTAATGCAAGGATGCATGAATGCTCGTACCCGCTCACACATGCATGCTCGCGAAAATGTGAATACGCATACACACGCACGCAGACAGTCAAACACATAGATACATAAATACATTTTACACATACACACATACACACACACACACACACACACTGCAGAAATTTAAATTCACACACAAAAACAGAAACACTAGCAAACATGCACAAATCAGGCATTTACACAATGTAACACACATAGTACACATAAAACAGCCTCCATTTCTACCTCCTCAATATTAAACTCAATGCAACTAATCCGGAGATTTCCACCAATCAGAGTCTGAGCAGCTATATAGCGTAAACAGGCCACAGATGGTACAGGGTCAAGGGGTCAAGTGCTCTGTTTTAACAGGAAGCAACTGCGCTGACAGCCGCACACCTGATTCTCAGGTGTTGACGGTTCTGGAACAGGGACATCTGACCAACAGCTGCTATAGCCGCTATCAGCCTACTGAAGCCCACTTCCAGCAAAATCTCCTGGCAACAGCACACTATCCCCAGGGAACCACCCAATTTCAGCTTAATTCTATTCAAATTTATTTTTATTATCCTTTTTTTTGGCAGAAAACTGTTATATAGACACTTAACAGAGCGGCAGAAGAGTAAACACCAGAGCTGCGTTCAACACGTCAAATGTTAGCAGCAAACTATGTTTGCTAATATGTTCCAACATTTGCTAACTTTCAACACAGGTCAGACTTTAAGCCTCATGCATTTAATACTCCTGTTTGCCATGGTAATTGTTAAGGAGCAAGCCAATCCTGACGCCCCTGGGAGAGGGGCTATCGGATAGGTTGCATCTGGATGGGCAGGGGTTGGGCCTAATGGCTTTTAGCTGGTCCACCACGGAAGAGCAATCGATATCCAGGCCCTCTATACCATCTGTGGCCTGGCTCAGGGGATGATTACCACCAGAGATCAGTAGTGCTGTCCAATGTAAACACAATGGACCCTCACAATGTCATATGAACACATTCAGGCGACATCCGTGCTTATACATTTTCATTTTTAGCAAATAACTTTCACTACATTTATGCTTAGCATCTATACTATACTCCAGTGTTTTTGAACCCCTTGAACTGACATTTTTGAGAACTCTGCTGACCCCGATTTAGTTCAAAAACCCTGAGATTCTGTTTTAGTGAGGACGGAGATATTTTTGTTAAATGAAAATGTACTAATATGAATGTGGCCTAAAAGTATCACAATAAAAAAAAAATCCAATAAAAGTAGTCATCAACAAAGCTCAGTCTTAAAGGCATACACGTACAGATGCACAAACACGCGCTAATCAAATAAAAAAATTAATGGTAGTCTTACAAAGTTAATGAGAGCTCCAGAAGGCACAGGGAACAGCAGCCTTGGTTAAGATGCATAGCAGTTCGCCTGCTCAGTGTACAGTCGCGCTTGGCCTAGCTTAGCTTGTGCAAACCCAGATGCTACGGCTCGCTACGCTTTCCGAAAGAAAGCTCTCATTCACCCCCTTTCAAACAGCCTGATTTACGGCTGCCCACGGCACCGTAACCGCACCAGGCTTCGTAAACAACTTAGCCGCTAGCCTCTGGAGCCGTGTGAAATATCAACAGACTCCAATCCAACACATCCCCTCTCTTTCTGGCCCCCGGTGAGAGTACACCACACAGTCAAAAGTTTGGAGACAATACTGGGTCTGGCAATAGTTTTCATGGTTTGGGCTGAGCTCCTTTGAGCCAATGATGCCTGAATTCAATGTTATTGCCAATAATGACACCTGTGGCAATTCTGTATTTCGAATATCATTGAAAAGGCAGAGAAAAAGCATTGCCTGATGGGTTATGACTCATACAGCCATCTTCATCTTTAGTATGCAAAAGAACAAGAAGCATGCACAACATGCTTACGTATCTCTGCACCCCTCACAGGCAGAGAACTGGCTGAGATCTCATTTCAATCAGGAATACTGCCACTCATGGTAGAGTGGTCAGCCACAGCGTCAAATGGCACCTTTTTGTTACTCTATTGTACTTTAACCTCCTGCCTTTAATCCATCGCCACAACACAAATTGGAGTGAGGGATATTGCAATTGAGCTTGTCCGTCTGTCTGAATAAGTAGGGACATGTCCGCTCAGAAACTATTAGAAAATAAAATTTTGTGTGTTTGTTACTAGTTATGACCCTTGATTGACTCTGAATTCCATGGTGGCGGGGGATATTGATGCCAATGTTGTCTTGTTTCTGAAGTTTAGGAATGTCTTTTGAGCATCACGCTCTGATAAGTGCGATACAAGCGAAGTTGTTAATCTAAATACTCTTCTGAAAATAAATGGTTACGTTTGAGCTTGGAGAGAGGGGGGAGTGTTGGGTGCTTTGGTGGGGGGGTGGCAGGCTTGAGCTGGCTTACCGTCTACGGGGGTGCAGGGCTCGTAGACGAGGCGGTAGCCCTCGATGATGCCGTTAGGGTAAACGGGTTCCCCCCAGGAGACGTTGACCGAGGTCGTGGTGAGCTCGCTGAAGTGGATGAAGCTGGGGGCACTGGGAGCTGTGTGTAGGGGGGGGTATAGGAGGCTACATTAATCACAGGAAGTACTATGCCAAAAAATTGGGTGTGCAACTGAAAATCAGGCGTAGAGTCACCATGCAATAAAATCAAGATTTTTTCCATCTCTCAGCGAGCACGCATGGCCATGTCTAAAGTGTTTCAAACATGCATAGCGTTGCACAATAAAAATTCTGCTCTGTTCACAATGTCTCAACAAAGCTGGCTGTGATTCTCCCACAAGTAAAAATCCCACCCACAAAATCTGATGTCAGCAAGAACGTTTCTCAGCATGTGATGTCATTGGGCGGGAACTTTTTGAGGCAAGTTAGAAGAATGTAGGGAAATTACCAACCAATAAAATTGGGCTAGGCTACTCCCATGTCCAACTCTGAACACAGCCCTCAACTTAACAAATCCTGCTAAATAATAAATAACCGCTAAAACATTGTGTTTCATTTGGAAGTATGTCAAATACAGAGAGTAAACACTCTGCCAACTTCTGTTGCATAATGACTATAAAAGTCCACACGCTGTAAGGCAAATGCTAAAAAAAGAGGTTGATGGTAAAACTGAGCATGTGAAGACAAATTTATAAGAACAAGAGGTCGGGTTTGAGTGTTTGAGCGTGCATGTGCTGGCGTGTGAGTGTTCACACACTAGCAAGTGCGCCCATGTGGGGTGGGCGCGACACTGTATATATTTGGGAGCATTCCTGTGTATAAATGCATGCATGAATGTATGTGTGACACATGGGGCTGGCTGCTCTGCTTGCCAGCCAATCAAAGCAGATCACATTATCATAAAGAGGGTGTCCAATAAAATACTCTTCAGATGGGCGAGAATAAAAGACATAGAACTGTGTAGAGATTATGTTTTTTAAGCAGAAGGTTTTTAAACCTCCCTTTTTTACATTCTATTATATAATAAAAAATAGTAAAATATGCATGGGAACATTAAAAGTTGTGGAAAGACATACTGTCAGATGAGCCACAAAGCATACATGTGTGCAGGATCAAGGGATTAAGAGGGAATAACAGTAAGTCCGTGCTTCCTTTTCACACTTTAATTTTATTTCCACCCTCCCTTCATCCCTCGCTTCACTGAGAGCCACAGAGAGGCTGAGCGGGAGAGAGGAATTCAGAGAAAATTATTATTTTTCTTTTTATTCCATTTCCTACCCCCCCGTCAAATCTGAAGAGGGGCAGTAGAACACTGGGCCCATTGTTCACCCCAGACACAAATCTGCCCCAAAGATCTGCCCCTCCGATCAGCCGGAGCGTCACGCGCTTTCGTCTCCGGCGAAGACGCGCCAAAAACTTACAGAATATCCATCGTCTTGATGCCCCCCCCCGCACTAGCATCATTAAACAAACAAAAAAACAAAAAAAAGCTGGTCCCCTGATGACATATGGAAACAAAACCAGAAAAAAATGCTCCCTTCATCCAAGATGAATCGAATGAAAGACAGATTTCCGCCGAACGGCAGGCTAGCGATCTCTCCTGGAGGGAAACAATTTGGAGTCTGTGCTCCACTCAGTGGGAGTTGATGGCTTCCAGAAAATGGCTCCAAATAAATATTTAGCTGCAAAAAACACAAGATGTTTGATCTGGGATGAGCAGAAAATGTCCCACAAAATCATTTTTTGAGAGCCAAGCTACACTGAGCCAGGCTGGTGACTCATAAATAACTGACAAAGACCCATTCAGTCTGTAGATAAGATGCTCTCTTATGAATTGCACCCCATTTTGCCATCCTAACAATAACTTATCTAGTGATACAGCAACCAACTGTTTGATTCTGAGCAACAGTATGTTGACTTTTGAGTGCTAAGGGTAACTGGCAGAAAAATTGCACACAGTTCAACCATTACAATCAGAATTTTGCAATTAAATAGCTACTAGTTCTACAGCCAATACAATACATCCATCCATTATTGAACCCTTTTATTAATTTTCGAGGTCAAGGTGGGAACACCTTTTGGACAGTTCCACAATCCAGCACAGGGAGCACACAAGATTCACTCACACACTCACAGTTTGGGAGGAATCTAGAGTACCCTAAGGAACCCATGTGGACACAAATAGAACACGCAACCTCCACACAGAAAGGCCACAGGCTAGATTTGAGCCCACAAGCTTCACGCAGCAACGTGACTACATCCCCAAACTGTCAATAATCACTGAAAGAATTCTAATAATACAAGTCAGTCAGAGACTGAAAAGTCCCCTACCAAAGAAGGTCATAGGTCAAACAAACATTCTATGGGCACAACTACAGGATGAGGCCAAACTAAGCCAGCAATTTCAAAAGGCCATTGTTAGCAGAGTTGGAGATCTACATCGGAAACAAATCCGGACGAAAACACGTAAGAACACGGGCCAGCCTAAATCATTAGTCCCTGGCCTACCCTCGGTTGGCGGGGAACTAAAAGGTAAGATGAAATAGAAGAAGAGGAAGATGATGATGATGATGATGATGATGATGATGTCGAGTGAACACTGCCCGTTATAAACTGACTGAAATGAACAGTTAAATTAAAGCATTGTTTCCTGGTTATTTTAACTGCAAGTGGGGTCCTGAGCGCAATTAACTATGGTTTACACTTAACATACTCAGAACATAAAATTACATTTAAAATAACTGGCAAAAAAGGTGCCAGTTTATAACAGTGTGCTATATACTGAGGGCAGAAGTTGGGCAGCCCCTTCGTTCTCCTCACCCGCCTGCTGGGTGCGCCCCCTGGTGGCCGGGCTGCGAGGGCCGTCCCCGGCGGCGTTGAACGGCGCCACACTGATCATGTACGTGGTGTAGCCCGTCAGGTTCTTCAGCTTGACCCCGCCCTCAGGCAGGAAGAGCGTCCGCAGTCGCTCCGTCTCGTTCTGCCGCTGGAACTCCCAGAAGAAGATCTGCGGGAGGGAGAGGAGGATTATGGGACAGGTATAACATCACAAAAAAAAAAACAGTCCTAGGATCCTTCTGTACTCAGCACTCAGACTGAGGCCAGTACATGTTTAGATGGTGATATTTTCAACCGTCCTGTCCAGCTGGAATCGACTTTAATGGGGTCGTCAGAATGGAAGATTGAGTACGCATTTTTGTACTGCCCTTTTACAACCTGTTATGAAGCTAAAAACCACATTTGAAAATATGTGAAATATCAAGCTGATAATTAAGGGATTATGTAAAGTGAGCTGGTCATTATTACAAAATAAATCCCAACAGGGTGATGCAGGAAACCACAGCGAAGAGGATTCTTGAATCACCCTGCAGGGATTTATTTTGCAATAATGACTCGCTCACTGTACATTATCCAGCTTATTACATGGCTAATTAGTGAAGATATATAGAATATTTTGAAACAAACTATTGATTTGGGAAATGATTTTTTTGATTAAAAAAAATGTATTGTCTCAACTAAAAATGAGTTTGTTAGATTTATGGTTGTAACCGCGTCTACTGCATAACAATGGTCTGTTGTTCATAGCAGTGGTCGGCTATTCAGAAATAACAGACTGTAGAATGGCGTACTTGACCAAACAGAATTGAGTATTCAACAAAGCCGTGTAATAAAACAAAGCTAATTATGTTTTAAAGAGGTCCCGGGATCTGTGGGACCATAAACAGATAATGAGGGTTAAGCCTTTAATTCCCCAGAGTATTAATCGCCTCTCACGCCTCATTTTGGTGGGAGTAGCATCGGATTGTGTATGAGATTTAAAGGCTTAAAGCTGCTGTAAGTGATATATTTTTGTTAAAACAAGGGTTAAATAGCTCCACATTCTGATCATTGAGTTAGAGTGTCTGGTCAATGACACAGGTCACTCAGTCACTCTACTCTGCAGTAAAGCAGTATATAAAATTATGGAGTCACCCACTGGCTCCATCCAATCAGGTGAGAAAATGCCATAAAGAGGCGGTCCTCTCTACTCATAAACACTCAGAGAGCTGAATCTGTGTTGTTGACAATGGCAGAGCACCACAAGAAACGGCGTACACAATTAAGCAGCCAGAGCGCCAAAAAACGGTAGAGGAACAGATAGAGTCAAGGAAGAAAAAACGGTAGATGGCCAAGAGCCGTGTTTATATCAGTGTCGCTTTGAGAGCTGGAGAAAACTAAAGGAATCTAAGGGTCTAAAAAGCGACGAGCCTCTAGCCTTGCTGCCACTGCACTGGTAAGCTATGTTTTACTCTGCAGTAGTTATGCAGTTTTATAATTCTCATGTAGTCCTGTTGGTGGTTTTTCGATCCTGCTAATGTTAGTTTATAAATGTACAGTTGTTGTTTGTGGCTGACTACAGCTTGATTAGCTGTGTAACAATAGCAGCAAAACTTGGTAGCTATTGTTATTTGTTCTAAAATGCACTCTGTTATACAGCAGATACCGAACGCGTAAATGTGCTTGGGGATGGGGGCCGGGGACAGCTAACATCAAAGATGGACAGGAAGCTAGCTAAAATGACCAAACCAGTTACAGGAGCTTAAAGGACCCTAAGATGGTTCACTCCATACAGATGTGAAATTCTTGAGATGAATGAGTGATGGGAACTGAGTAGTAAGTAATCATGTCTCTTTAAAACTGTACTACCGTCCCAATACTGATTGTGAGCGATTTTAAGGTGGTTGGCCTTTCTTTGAGTTGACTCGCACTCAGTGAACAATGAAAACTTACCTTATACCCCTGAATGTCCCCGTTTTGTGTATCCGGGGGCGGGGGGTCCCATGTCACGTCCAGCTGAGTGGCGGTTGCTGATTGGATGGCCACATTTTGAGGTGGAGCAGTAGGGACTGAATTGAAAAATGTAAATTTAGAAAGACATTTTCAAAAAGGAAACTTTTTTTATTATTTCTCGACAGGATAATACACAAATAGATGTAAATCAAAGGACACTTGGAAAAGATAAAAAAAAAAACAATTATCCAGCACTCAGGCAGCAAATCAAATCAAAATCAGGTCAACTGCATAACTGCTTTGAGCAATAGTAACATAAAGAGCAGTAATTGGTCCATAGGTTACCCACGGAAACAACTGGCAGCCACTTACCTGCCTCTCCCACGAACACTTCCTGCGGCGTGCTGGTTGGCCCCTCCCCCACAGCGTTGTACACACTGAGCCTTATCTCGTAGCGCTTGTGCTTGCTCAGGTCTGCAGGACAAAATGGGCCAAATTTACCCACAATACACTGCACACACAACTTGCAGATAACATCTGATATAAGATTCCTGACCAGCGTCAGTGGGCCAAGACAGATGCCAAGGAAAAAACCTGGGTCGACATCAAATGAAGAATCCACTACTCTCAAGCACAAAAACTGATATTTTGTGGATTTGGATAATTTGGATAATTTCGATACATCAATTACCTCAGATCATCTAGGTGCTTCTTGTGTGAATACAACCACATGGATATGTATGAGTACATTTCCTTAAAGGCCAGATTTATATTCTAATAGCAGACATGCATTAATCAAATCGCGTAGATAATGACACACTGCTATGTTCTGCTTTTGTCCACGCACACACAAATGCGCATACTGAAAAAATACACGTCTGCAAGCACACACTCGCACACATTAGCAAGCAACAACCCATATGCCACACATACTCCCACACACATGCACTCACACACACACACACACACACACGCACACTCACAAACACACACATTAGACCAGGGATCCCAAAATCTGGTCCTCAAATCCAAATCTGCCCCTGTTTTTTCTTCCTAAACATAGTTTACTGAACAATTACCACAGACTGCATTCACACCAAACTCCCAGGTAAAGATTGAGTGAAAAACCAGGAGTTTTGTGCCTTCGAGGACCGTGATTTGAAGAACAGGGCATTAGACCATTAAAGAGGGAAGAATAACAGACATTGCACAGACGGAGAGGGTATCGAGTGAAAGAAAAAGAGAGATAAAGGAGTGCACACTTACTGTCGAGCTCGTAGTGGGTGAGAGTGGACTCGCTCAAATTCCGAACACTGTACGGAGCTGGTGGGGGGTGCAGTGGGGATTGGGGGGCGGTGGGGGGGTGAGGTGTGGGGTTCATCGGTGTGAGGAGAGCAGCCGTAAGAAAAACAAGAGATTGAGAGAACGAGAGATGGGGGAGGAGGGGAGAAGAAGGAGAGACACAGGCAGAGGTTAGAGTGATAGTGCTAACAGTGACAGTGCGCCCAGACCCCCGTTCGGAGAAAGTTCCAGAGTCTGAAGCCAGATTTGCTCGGGTGGAAAGTCATACATCACAAAGCAATGGCAAGCCAAAACACAAAGGACGATGCGACTGCTCTCGCATCACTTCAGCGAGCTGGAGGTGTCAGATACAATAGGTGTGTGTGAGCACATGCATATGTGTGTGAGTGTCTGTGTGTGTGTGAGGCTGGCAGTAAAACTATTGTGGGTACCTATGTCCACATGTCATGCAACTGCAAGTTCTGGTCAAGGGGGCTGCAGTGCCTTTTATGGCACCCAACTGCTTGACTACAATTCCCACAATGCAACTTAACCAAACTGCAGTCCCCCAGACCACAACTCAGATGTCCTGTGAGAAGAATAATTCCACCACAGCCTGTCATCTATGGTGAATTACATTACATTACCATCAAAAATAATGTTTGGACAGAGTGAGAATTACAATTGTAATTGAGTGTAGACAGTGAGCAAGCTCAACTGACAGACAGCATATTCAAATCCTGACACCAGATATCGAGTAAAAAGCATGACATCATTCCGCAGTATTTAGCCAAAGACAATCAATAAAATCCACCTGAGTCAAGAGCAGGGAGGCAAGGAGATAAAGGCTAGATATAGGGGGCGGAGTCAGAGAGAGACAGGGGGTGGGCTCAGATGAGATGGGGCAGGTCAAATTGTGGAAAGGGGTGGGGTGAAATTGAAACAGCAGATGCAGGTAGAAATGGAGAGGGGTCAGATTTTGGTAGAGGGCGTTGCACGATACAGATAAGGGGTGTGGTCAGATAGAGATAGTGGCAGGGTCAGAGAGAACTGGGGCAGCTTCATATAGAGACAAGTGCAGGGTTAGATAAATATACAGTGAGCAGGGTCAAATTAGGATGGGGGTGGGGTCAAACAAAGATGCAGTGGGATATGAGAGATATAGAGGGGGGCAGTGTCAGATTAAAATAGGGGGTGGGGTCAGACAGATTGGCAGCAGGGTCATATTAAGATAGCAGGTGGGGTCAGATACAGACAGGGGTGGGGTCAAACAGAGATGGAGGAGGGTGAAAGTGGCGGATATAAACCCGTGGAGGGCGGGGTTTTGGCCGGCTGTGCAGGTGAATTATTTTCACAGGAGGGTGTGGCTTATTGGCAAGAGGGCAGCACTCACAGGTGAGCTCCGCCCAGTTAGCGGAAGGGCTGTTGACGGTGCGGACGGTGAAACTGTGCAGGCGGTCGTAGAGCAGCTCCCGGTACCGAATCCGGAATCCCAGCAGAATCCCATTTATCCGCTCTTCAGAGGGAGGCTGGGGAAGAGTCGGGACAGGTTAGATCCGGAATGTTCTTCCACTCAACGCCGCGGATGTCAAGCTCCTGTCCTCGAGAGCTGCAGCATCTGCTTGTTTTTGGAGTGTTTGTGTACACACCTTTTGCCAATCGGTGACTTAATTGAGGTCACTGATTGGCCGAAAAGTCCTAACACATTTTTTCAAGGCAATAAATGGCTGCTAGTTGAATGGGCAGCTCAAAGCCATGACACTGTGCCGATCCAGGACTGGAGTTCAACACCCTTTTCTACACCCACTCAGTAACTCTCTTCACTCACAACAACTGGGCTAGTGAGAGCTGCCCCACAAATCCAAATCCAGCCCAAGTTTTTCCTTTCGCTAGAAAAGTAACTCAAGAAAAGTGACAAATTGGGCTGACCGTTTTTGCACAAGGACTTCAAGGTAATGATAGAGTGGAAAAACAGCATTTCTGAACCCTCAAAAACCGAGATTAGATAAAAAGGGCTTGATTCTTATAGACTGTCCAAAAGTAACAAGATTCTAGCACACATTTGTTGACAAAAGATGAAGTAAGTCAAGTAGCAGGCAATTTCAGTACAACCCCAATTCCTAAATAGTTGGGACAAAGTGTAAATTGTGAATAAAATCAAAACGCAATGACTTTGAAATCACACCAGCCAGTATTTTATTCACAATAGAACAGAGATAACATAGCAAATGGTGAAACTGAGAAATTTTCCAACTTTATCCACAAAATGAGCTCATTTCAAATTTGATGGCTGCTTCAGGTCTCAAAAAAGTTGGGACAGGGGCCTGTTAACCATGGTGTAGCATCTCCTCTTCTTTTTAACACAGAGTGGAGGCGTCTGGGCATTGAGGAGACAAGTTTCTTGAGTTTAGCCATTGGAATTTGATCCCAGCTGCTGGAGAGTTTTGGGTCTCCTTTGACGGACTTTTCGTTTAATTATGCGCCAAATGTTCTCAATCGATGAAAGATCAGGACTGCAGGCAGGCCAGTTCAGCACATGGACTCTTCTACTACGAAGTCATGCTATTGTAATAGCTGCAGTATGTGGTTTTGCATTGTCCTGCTGAAATAAACAAGGCCTTCCTTGGAATAGATGTCACCTGGACGGGAGCATATGTTGCTCTACAACCTTTATATATCTTTCATCATTCATGGTGCTTTTTAAAACATGCAAGTGTCCCACACCATATGCACTAATGCATCCCCATACCATCAGAGCCATAGGTTGCATCTGTGGATGGCACGGCAGACTGTGTTTAACAGATAGTGGCTTCTTGAAGTATTTCTGAGCCCATTTAGTAATGTCAATGACAGAATCATGCCGGTGAGTGATGCAGTGGCGTCTGAGGGCCCGAAGATCACGGGCATCCAGTAAAGGTCTTCGGTCTTGTCCCTTATGCACAGAGATTTTTCCAGGTTCTCTGAATCTTTTGATGATATTATGAACTATCGATGATGAGAGCTTCAAAGCCTTTGCAATTTGACGTTGAGGAACATTGTTTTTAAAGTATTCCACAATTTTTTTACACAAGCCTTCACAGGTTGGAGAGCCTCTGGCCATCTTTACTTCTGAGAGACTCAGCCTCTCTAAGACTTCCCTTTTATAGCCAATCATGTAACATACCTGATGCCAGTTAATGTAAGTAGTTGCTAAATGTTCTTTCAACTGATTCTCTTATATATTAATTGCTTTTTTAGCCCTTTTTTGCCTGTGTCCAAACTTTTTTGAGACCTGTTCCAGCCAGAAAATTTAAAATAAAGTCATTTTGTGGATAAAAATGTAAAATGTCTCAGTTTCAACATTTGAAATGTTCTCTATGTTCCATTGTAAATAACATACTGGCTCCTGTGATCTGAAAGTCATTGCATTTTGATTTTGTTCACAATATACACTTTGTCCCAACTATTTAGGAATTGGGGTTGTAGATAGCTTTACTCCAACCAACACACTGACAGCGTATGGTGAAAGTTACCTTACAGTAGTAGACATCTAATAGTGTTATACAAGGACGGTAATGGCTAAACTTCTTGCCCTGTAACTACAGAGAAAAAATATTTTCTTTACTCCCAACTCCGATATCAATGTTCAATGTTTGGCTTTTTCTCAACTGTTTTTTCCATAGTGACGACTTAAAGGGTAAATTTAGCATTGTTAATTCCACTGTATGTGAAGAACTAGGCCATTTGAATCATACTGAGTGAACATATTGGCAAAAAAGAAAACGAGTGCATTGTAATGCATGGCAGTGACACGAGGGGAAACAATATCAAACTCTTTCAGTCTACCAGTGTCAAAAGAAGCACTGCTGCGTACTACAGCTCTTTCTTCAAACCAAAGTCACTACCCCACCCTCTCAGTCCCACCCAACATCTACAGAAGTTTGCTTCTTCAAAGTAACGATTCATTGAGAAATTCCTCTTGGAATAAAGCACGAGGAAGCAAGCCTCCGGAGAGAGAAAGGGTCTCATTATGACCCCATTATCTGCAACAGCGGCGATCTGCAGAGTCACGTTTCCTCCTCGTTCCCTATAATTTCACCGAGAGCGGAACTGCCGCTTGTTAGACTGCCCTTTACAGGCAAGTGTAATGAACGCAAGAACCAATAATTAATGCAATCCCTTTCAAGAACAAGTTCAAAAACTGCTCCACAGAGGCATAAAAATGTGTAATAATCTGGTAAGCAGAGATTAAACTGAAAAATAAAAAAAAAATTAACTCAGTAGTCTGCTACTGCAGACGTAGCGCCCGTACATCTAGAACTTCACCTCATGGTACTTGTGTCAGTAAACAATAATCACGGCAATAGTAGTCAAGCCACACGATTATTGGACATAGACTGTAATTGAGCTCTTTCCATTTTCAATTACCACCTGATGTTTCACCCAAAGAAAGTGATGGCACTACGTTTTGGAATCATAGCTTTCTTATTGGCTGAGAGTTCTTCAAGTTCAAAAATACAAAAACAAAACTGATTTGTTTTCATGTATTTGAAATTTGCAACCAGGAGCAAAATGGGGCTGTATCCATAATAAAATATGAAGTATCACGATTAATAATTATGTGATGAGGGGACAAGGCTTTGTCCTCCTACCGTAAAAAAGATCTAAGCCAGATTTGAAATCGATCGAAGAAAAACTGGCGGCTCCAAAGCTATAACGAGGTCATCTGTGCGGCGGTGGTGTAACTACGGTTTCATAGTATCCCCCGATACGCTTGTACGGGGATTTAACAAAGCAGACATAAAACACTAAGAATAAGTCAGAACTCTAAGTGAAAGTCTATCAATACAAGTGAGTTTTTAGCTGCCACTTAACGGCATCCAAATCGTCCTCGAACATCGGCAGACTTCACAGGTAACTCCACATCCACAGGGTTCAAGTGTTCTCTTGTCCTACTGGGGTTGTTAATCTACAATAGAGTTTATGGCACTTTTACTCCTATTAATGCACTTTGTGCTGTAAGTCATTCTAGCTGAGATCCTCTGCTGAATGCCTGTGATATAACATGAAGTAATGTTACATAATGTAATGAGGCTATTTCACACTTGTGGAGTCAGGCTGGCAAACACCCTCTCATCTCTTTTTGTTTTGAGTCTTGATCCGGGGACTGCCAACAGGCCAGTGTCCAACGCCACTCACCTGCCAGCGAATCAGCACCGAGGTAGTGGTGTGTGGCGTGACAGAGAGGATTGTGGGAGCTCCGTCGGGGGCTGGAACACAAGAGGAAGAGGAACACAGGAGTTAACGACCCAGATGATGCGAGGACCCAGGGCTGCGCTGGCAGCTAACGTCACCGGCCGCCATCAATCCTGGCGTGGCCTTTTCGAGGGTTGAATGCACAGTCTAAGAGAACACTGGCACCATTGATCAATGGGCGCACCAAAATGGCAATTAGCACACCCCGGAAAAGGAATTTTTTGGAGAGGGGTGTGTAGCCATTAGGCCAGATAGCTTTTGGCACAATTCACTTTACCACTGGGCAAGATTACCCCCTCCCCAAACTGAGCCCCAGTCCAACTCCCATCATCCCTCTCCACACCCCCTGCACCTGCCAATCACAGAAAACGCAGAGTGTACACATTACATCACCCAGAGCCGCGGTAACTCCTCGATGGCGGCTCAAGTGTACCCGCTAACACACATAAGAGAGGGCATTCATTCCCTGCAGGGCTACGCTCGAGGACACTCCACTCTCGAGAGGTCCTCATTTAGCGAGAGGAGAGACAGAGAGAGAATATTCATCCCACTTTCATTCATCTGAGAGAATGGGAGGCGAGGTCACCCTTTAGATCACACACAGAGAGCAATTAGAGAGAGAGAGGGAGGAAGACAGTGTGACAGAGGGAGGGAGGGAGGGAGAGAGAGGGAGGAAGGGAAGGAGGGAGGGAGGGAGGGAGGGAGAGAGACAGATGAAGACTGAAAGAGCGGGAGATTATGAAGAGAAGACAGAGAAAGATGGTGCATTACACCTCTTACTTATGTCCTTTCCTCCACCCAATAACTGTGTGAGGACAAGTTATGAAGCTGGAGGAATCCATGCAAAATCCATCAGTCCTTTGCTCAAACACAGAACATGCAAACTCCACATCAACACAAAATAACAGAGACTCTAATGGAGCAGTAATCTTCTCCAACCCTGCTTCTGCAGAGCAACCGTCCAGTCGGTTTAACTCCAACCCTAATTCAGCTAATCAACTATTCATCAAGATCTCTAACTGGGAAATGAGGTGTGCCTTGCTTTGGCTGTAGCGAAAACCTTAAGGATGTTTGCTCTCCAAGTACAGGGTTGGAGACCCCTGTGACAGAGGGATGGACAGAGAGAGAGAGAGAGAGTACCTTGAAACTTGAGAGAGAGAGAGAGAGAGAGAGAGAGAGAGAGAGAGAGGTTGTGATCAGTTTCATGAGCAGGCTCCATGTAACTGAAATTACGAAAGCTTTCCGAGTGAGAAATGAAGAGTAAGACATGGAGAAAGAACGAGAGGCAGACAAAGAGATTAAAATGTTGAGATGGAGAGAGAGAAGAGCAAAAGAAGAGTGTCGATCTGTGTAAGCACTGTTTGGGCTCACCGTCCTGTAGGGTGGTAATGGCCTCGCTCTCTTCGCTGTATTCGCTGTCCCCGATGTCGTTGGTGGCCTTCACCCTGAACTGGTACGAGGTGAACGGCTTTAGCCTGTACGGTCAGGAGTCACGGGGTGAGCACAGGGATCCGGTCAGAGAGTCCTCAGAAAATCAGTACCACTTGACTGATGAAGCTAATGGCTAACAGAGATTGAGCTACACTAACTTGCCGCAGGTAAGCAAACTGTAGAGCGATCACTTTTGAGAAATTCAACCTGGGTCTACGAATGCAAACCATCTTTTTAATTTCACATGGGGTGCCAAGAGGGATATTGAGCACCTGCCCTAAAAATTTTTGTCCCTACATCTAATACTGCCCTCTCAGCCGGGCCAGTTTTTTTTATCCAATTTACTTCTATTTTTATTGATATTTACTTTTGTTCATGAAAGAACTGTCTGTTCTGTGGGATGCAGTGAACTCATTCAATTAATCATTTGTATTCTGTGCATCAAACAATACAATTACTTACATGACAGTTTGGGTGGGGGCGGGGGGGTGTGGGGGGATTTGCTTGTAGGGGGCTGGGTTTAGGGGCGTGCCCCACTTAGTTCACTCAAGCACTTGATCTGCCCTCCTAGCAGTCTGGGCACCTCCTTAACCATTATCGAAACCATCTGTTTGGTCTGTGCGTGTTCACAACGCTGGGCATCAGAAGCGTAACATCAACAGTGAAAAATATTTTTCTTTCAATTAACTAGAACATGTTTTTTTTCCAAAGAATGTACCAAGAGCATCTGTGGAAAATAGTTTGTTTAACAATCTTTTTCCTCTGAAGTCCATCCTAGTTCGCTTTTTGCGTGAAAAAGGCCCAAAAATATGCCAAAATAATGATAACTGTTCCACAAAGCTGTCTTTTTTTCACATATAATCAAAACCAAGGTCTTGATTGAAAGATAAGTGCGGAATGGCTTTTACTTGAAAAAAAAAAAGTTTTGCAACTTTGAGCAAAACTCTGGTCTTTCCGGAACAGCTCACCTGTCCACGATGTAGGAGGTGGCCTCGTGACTAACGGAGGCCGAGTGGACTGTCCAGTTGCTGTCGGGCAGCTCTCGGGACTGAACTGTGTAGTACCGGACCGGCGAGAGTCCGTCACTGCCTGGCTCCCATGACAAGAGAACACTGCGTGCCTGGACGTCCTCTTGTTGGATTGTGGGTCGACTGGTGGGCTGTGGACGAGCTGTGCGGGTAGGGGGGTGGGGGGGTGTCACATTTAAAACAGGCCATTGCCTTCAGAGAGCTGTCTCATTTGATTGGTTGATTTGTCCCAATTGCTTCTGCACAGGCTAACAATGTAAAAGGCTCAGTTCAGTCTCCATGGAAAAGCTGCAGGCAAGCTCTAAATGGGATTCAGTACTTTTATTGTTTTGCAGAACACGGCCCTGATACGTGTAGTCCTGATCTTTTTGGCGTGACCTAGCCAGCCAGTTCGTGTGCGGTGATCCGTGTTTATTGATTTGTTTTTGACACAAAATGGGAGCCCTTTTAAACTAACAAGGCAGAACAATCAAACAAGCAAAACATGTTCGAATTTGCAATAAATTAATTTTTGCTGAAGAGGAAATTCTCCAGTGAGACGCTCTCACACATGAAATGTTTCCTAATCGCGGAAAAGCAGAAACAAATGTAGAGTACAGACTTCAGAAAGCAGATATTTCAGACGCGCTCGTTAAGCGCGAATCCTCCGAGTCTCGCCCTTTACAACTTCATTTATCATTTTACAGGAATAAAATCTGCATTGTGTGAGACCCAAATCAGCATAGCCATCTTGTCATCAAGACCTGAAAATAACAGTAAAGTCCTGAGAGGGAGAGAGAATGCTCAGCAGTGCGGTAAGAACACACACACACACACACACACACACACATGGTGAAGGCTCCTGAGAGAATATATCGCCACAACGCACTTGGAAAGCGTCCCAGTGTAACTATGGGAGTGTCCCGGATTGACCCGTTTAAAATCAGGGTCTTGGCAGGGAAAGCTGGAACAATGTTTGGAATCTTTTGGGGCCATTTTGTCTCTGAAAAACAGGGGATGGTCAAATCATCAGAGATGCTGCAATACTTCTCCAACTCTGAAGTTTGCGACATACTGTTTTTGTTGAGACTCCTTCAGATATGGACTGATTGTTCGCACTGTAATTCTGAGGTTAATCCGACCAAGTGTCTGTCTGTCCCTCTGTGGAATGGACCTTAAAGGACCTGAAACTCGCACAACAGAATTCCTGCAGAGTTCTCAGAAAATAGCCACACAAACCCACCGATTAAAGTTGAACCCCTAAGAAAAATTATTTTAATTCCAAGCTATAGTTACCCTATAGTAAATTGATGGTATTTTTGCCACCATAGTGTAGTATTATGATAGTGATAATAGTTATTCAAACTACAGCAATACAGTTGTGTGGACTATAGTAATATAATGGTACTGCTGACTGTGGTAATACTATAGTTATAATGTCATGGCTGTAGTACTACTCTAGTTATACTATGCAAACTATACTAATGCTATAGTTATGCCAAAAAATACAACAGTATTACTAAGAAATAACTATAGGATATTTTCATGAAGGAAAAAAAGGCTTTTGACATTCCTTCACTCACAGACACCTATTTGAATGACCCATAATGTATGGCAGTTATACTTATAAATAGAGATCAAATTTGATGACACTTTGCAAACAACATCTCTGAGACATTAAATAGTTTGGCATTTCATTTCAGCCTTGGACTCCACTCTCAAATGGGTGTGGCAAGGCATTGCGTCTTTAATTGTTTTCGAGAACTGACTTCCTGCAGTATACAGATGGACCACACCATATATGTTAGCTGTGTTTACAATGTCGAAAGTCCTTGGCCTCTTCGGGGATTCCGAAGCCAAAATGCTCTAAGCGAGGTGTCGCGGTCGCTAGCCTTTCTCACGAGGGTTTAGTTCGGGCAAGTTTGAAGGTGTGATCCCGCTGCAGCGTAATTGGCTGACAGAAGGAGCCTTCACTGTACAGATGGGAGATATGTCACTTTCCACTAGATACCTGAATTTATTAATGTCTATGGTAATGTCTGTATTTGGTTTCTTGTCCAAAAAGACCAAACTGTAAAATTTCTTTCGCATGCAGTTCTGCATGAAAATGTCCAGGTGAGACTAACCCGAATGCCTATTTAAGATCACCTGTGACCAAAAAGGGAGATAAATTTGGGCAGCATGCTGGGGAGTTGTCTTTGTGTTCAAAGTCAAGCATCTAGATTCAGTCTCAGTTATTTGATTCTGATAAACAGTTTTTCACACTTTTGAACACAAAAAAAGCTTTTGGTTGCCAGAGGAACCAGCCAGGATTGTGACAGACAGGTCACGTGACCCCCATACCTCTCTTCTCCGTGGTAACCACCAGGGCTTCTGCGACCTCGCCCCAGCCTTTGCGAGTCTGGGCGGTGATGCGGAATACGTAGACCGATTCAGGCTTCAGATTTGTCACCGTGTACTGCCGCGCGCTGGGGTTCAGCACGTCCACCGTCGCCGCTGCATTGCTATTGGAGGAGTTCAGCCGGTACGTGATCTGATAGGCTGAGGGGAGACCACGTGACCAAATCAGGTCAGTGTAAAGCCATAAAGAAATGCAAACCATACAAATAGTGAATGAGTGAGCAAATGAGTGAGTGAATGTGCTAGCAAGTGAGTGAGTACATGAGTGCATGAGTGAGTGAGTCAGTATGTCAGTGAGTGTGTAAGTGAGTGAGAGTTTATGTCTGATTGACTGTGTGAGGAAAAGCGTGTACTATTAAGTAAGTGAGTATGTAAGTAAGCGAGTGAGTACATAAACTGACTGTGCCCGACAGCATGTGTGTCGGAGTTTGTGTGTTTGTCATGATTTGTATGCATGTCTGATGGTGGACATGAATGTGTATGAAATTTGTCTTAAAAATAGGAATTTGTGCTTAGGTGTATGCATGTGTGAGTAAATTTATACCACAGTGAGTGGTTATCACTATAAGTGCATTTGAATGTATTTATGTTTTGAGTGCCAGTGTGTTTTTGCAGCATACGTAAGCGTAAGAATACAAGTGTGTATTTATGCACGTGTGTGTGCACAGTGCATACGTGTGCCTGCGTGTGTGATTGTGACCATGCATGTGTCTATGTATGTGTATGTTAGAGTGTGTTTATCCTTGTGTGTGAGTGTGGGTTTGTATGTGTGCATGTGTGTGAGTGAGTGTTTGTTTGAGTTCGTTTGTGGTGTGTGTGCATGTTTGTGTGTTTGTGTTAATGAGTGTTTATGCGTGTGTGTGTGTGTGTGTGTGTGTGTGCAAGTGCATTCGTTCATGTGTGTGAGTGAGTGTTTGTGTGACTGAGTTCATGTGCATGTGTGTGCGTTTGTCTGTGTGTGTGTGTGTGTGTGTGTGTGTGTGTGTGTGTTTGTGTATGTGAGCGTGCGTGCGTTCTTGTACATGCTACAAAGTAGTTTTTCCATCAGAGTTGGGACATTATTGGGAAATGAAGACAACTACAAATGCAAATTGTGACTTATTAGTTAAGTTTAGGGATAAGGTTAGAATTAGGGATAGGTTAAGATGAGGGTAAGGGTTTGGATTAGGCATACATTGCTTATTGTTAAGATTAGGGAAGGGCTGTAGAGACACAGAAAGAATGAATGGAAGTCAATGAAATGTCCTTACAATGATCAAGGATGAGCGTATGTGTGAGTTCACTAACCCAGTATAATCCCGTTGGGCTGGGCGGGGGATTGCCAGATGAGCCTCACTGAAGTGGTCCTGACCTCGGGGAACAGGATACCCACGGGAGGCCCGGGCACTACAGCAGGGGAACAGCAGGGGGCGCTCTACCATCACCGCATTATTCACACCAGCATTTGCGCATTTCGCTCACCCGTATTGCACTCAGATTCAATTAGCTGTATCAGCATCACTAACAACTGCTGGGTTATAAACAGCAATGCTAAAGACCTCAAACAAAAGAACAGTGAGAACACATGTGGGTAAGAACACTGATGGTGTAATTATAGATACAAATGAAATTATATTTTTTTTTTTTTCAAAATACTACAGCTTAAATTAATTCAAGTGCAGGCACTGGCTTATTGCTGCTGGCTTGGTGTATGTAAAGGCAAATCAAATCACATGCAGATCTAAACAATGCATGCTCACACACACACACACACTGCCGCACACACACACACGCACACGTTTTTAGATACTTTATTGAACCCCGTGGGGTAATTTGTCCACTGCATTTGACCCATCCTATTGTTAGGAGCAGTGGGCAGCCACAGAGCAGTGCCCGGGACCAACTCCAGTTCTAAAGCCTGTTCCTTGGTCAGGGTTCTGGCAGGAGTGTTCCTGTAATGCACAGAATGGATTACTAAAAGCAGTTTTCTGTGCTTCAATTATCTTGTCTGGTGCATTTGCGCCAGATAGGAGCAAATTGGCAGCGTGCACTCTTTTCAAATTATTTAATCTGTTCCAGTTCACCAGGCAAGCCGAATCAAATACAGAAATGTACTTAAATCCATAACAAAAAGTATTTGAACCAAAGTTTGACAGTCACTCCAACCCTGGTCTATAACTGCAGGCTAACTGCATGTACAGGCTAGTGTAATTACATGTAGATAAACACATACACAAGCACACACACGCACACACACACACACACTTCCGTAGAATATATCCACACTCAGACACTGGATTATTGCAGCCTGACAGCAGCCTGTAGCCAGGCTAATGTAGGCTAATGCAATTATAGCCTTCAGGCTACACAGCTTGGCCCAGCCTTTCAGTACAGCGCCAAATTGGGCTTGGTCTCGGATCTAAAGGCAGCTGGAGTCTGCAAAGCTAGAGTTACTGTTTTTTTACTTCTGAGAAGGTACCACTGCCGAAATTCAGAAATTTCACACTAGTGACTTTACCATTTTTATTAATAGAACTATGCTATTTCATCAGCACAAATCAATGTTACACCAATGTCTTCTGCAACCTTCATGTAGTTTTCATCTAGGTTTGATTAAATTGCTTGCGTAATTGTAATTTTATATTTGGTGAATACATAGTTAATTGTAGTGATTTGAGATTGAGTTTGGGGGTCCGGGGACATCCTGTTTGTTGCTGGGGGAGGGGGGTTGAAGCTCTATGCTATCTGTAATCCGTTATTTATCATTTATGGTACAATAAATATGGGCATTTGATTACTAACGGCCCCCGTTTTTGGGACGCTGGTTGCCGTGCCTACCGTCGTCGAGGGTGCGCTCCAGTATGGCGGGTGAGCTGGGCACCCCGTCCCCGATGCGGGTGAAGGCCAGGACCCGGATCTCGTACAGGACGTACTTCCCCAAACCACTCAGCTGCACACTGTGTGTGGCGTTACCCTCCACCAACCAGAACTGCAGAGGGGAGTCCGAGTCTTTCTCTTTATACACCACCTGAGAGAGGGAGGGAGAGAGGGAGAGAGGGAGAGAAAGAAAGAGGGAGAGTGGGAGGGGGGATGAAAAGGGAAAGAGAACAAGATAGACAGAAAGAGAAGGGGAGAGAGGGAGAAGGGGGAGGTAGGAGGGAGGGGGGAGAGATTTGATTTTTTAAGTCCCATTTATTGAATCAACTCATTCAGCAGTATTTATCAGAATGCATCACAAATTAAACAGCAAGTTGAGCAAAAGAATTTTCACATAACAAGCTAAAACAGGAAAAAAAAAATAAAAACACAAAACATGTACAGATGAAAAAACTGCTAAAGCAACCAATAATTTTTTTTAAATAGTGAAATTAAATAGCATTAAAATAAATAGTAAAAAAAAAAAAGTACCTAAAAGTACCATAATAAAAATAGACAAATAAAAACAGATCTTCCAATATTATCATTCTGTTAATGGGCCTACTTATGCCTAAAAACACGTTGTAGCTCCCTTCATTGTCAATAGAACATATGGCATCATCGACAAACCAAACCTTTTAAATAAATTAACTTTATTTTTCAAAGTAAAATACACATATTCTACAGGAACATGAGATGGTGGGGGGGGGGGGCACAGAGCAAAAAGTGGGAGAGGTAGGAGAGAGAGAGAGAGAGAGAGAGGGAGAGGGGGGGGAGAGAGGAGAAAGGGAGGGAGAGGGGGGGATAGAGGGGGGGGGACAGGTAGGGAGAGGGGAGAGAGAGGGGGGAGAGGGAGAGGGGACAGGTAGGAGGGGGGGGATAGAGGGAGAGGGGGACAGGTAGGAGAGAGGGAGAGAGAGGGGGGATAGAGGGAGAGGGGGACAGGTAGGAGAGAGAGAGAGAGAAAAACTGGGAAAGGGAGAGAGGCAGGGAGGAACAGGCAAACAGGAAGGAGAGCTAAATGAGTGTTTTGCTGGTCTGACACTGAGGTCATCACTGCGCATATGGCTACAGTTAATACTGAGGAACAGTGGTTATGAGGAGAGACAGGGCAGAGGGGAGAATAACTACAGTGTTGCTGTTAATTAAACAGACTTCCTGCTGAGAGCTTTATGCAGTGGCAGTGACACAACCCCTCGAATTCGCTCTTTTGAGGTCAGAATTTTGTGCATTCAATTCACAAAGAATTAGCTTTTACAGTTAATAGCTCAAAATTATACGCATAAAGTATGTAAACTGGTTTATAAGTTCATTATTCTTTAAATGTTAAATGTGCTAAATGTCACCCAGCTGTTCCTTCAGTTGCTCTTAATTAGCCCACAAAAGGAGTTACCCTTGCTCGCTCATAATCACCCCTGATGAGCACAAAATCTGACGGAAAAAGTTCGGCCATTAAATTATAGCGAGGAGGATTTCAGAGTGTGTCTATCTGCGCTTTTTTAAAACACTGGTTACATTGCATCACACGCACCTTATAGCCCAGGATGAGGCCGTTCCTGTCCGGCTCAGGGACCTCGAACCAGCGCACAAGGATACTGCTGGAGGTGGTGGCGAAGGCCGAAATGTTGGTGGGGCCGCAGGAAGGCACTGTGGGACAGACAGGTCAAAGGTCATTAGGGTTGCAGCGAGGTCATCTGAGGGTGTTAAAGAGGCGTCAAATGACTTGCATTTAAATACGATTACTGGAGTTCCTCAGTTAATGAAAGTCAGTTAATCACCAGGGGACATGTTTACGGTGCTCTTAGGGTTAAATCACCATCGGCCACAATGGGCTGTGTGCAAAGCTGGAACCTGCAGGGTCAAGAGGTCCGAAAATAACAGTCCTGCCGCCCATGTATTCGGCCAGCTTACTTCAGTAATTCACTCAGGAAAAACAATTGAATACCTCCCAAAGGCACAAAATAACATTTTTAGGGGGTCAATGTTTCAAAACATGTTGCGGATAATTTTTATTAATGGTAGCGCACTATGGAGCCCATTACTGTTACCAGGGGCTATTGAGAGCTGACAAACCCTTTTTTTGTGGAAAAATGCTCATGTATTATGAAGTTAAGAAAATTTTTTTTGGACTTAAGTACTTTTTTTTCTGCTCAGTACCTGGAAATCAGTACATTTACCCTGGCTGGACTTGAGTACAGTGTTTCCACACCTCAAAAAAAAAAAAAAAAAATTTCCTGAAATTGAGTCAAAAATTTCCTGGAATTTGGTGGGATTTCCTGGAAACTTCAAAATTGCTATTTCCAATCGATTTTTGTTTTGCAAACAGCATAAATGGAAATACACTGTTACTGCACAGTCTGCGGTATAGATCTACTCACAAATTACTGTTCACTAAATCTAAGGAGTTATTCCTTGGTTTAACCCAGGCTGACTGTGCACAGTAGGCTTATTTCGTATATGTAATAGTACAATGTGCACTGCCTTAACAATGGATATTGCATGTGCTGAGCCCTTTATAGAGGGCTCTGTGCGTGTTTGACTGATCACCTAGCTTCACTTCAATACACTGCGTACAATGTGCACAAAGCTCCCTTTAGACTCTTTAGTTGCTAGTCTTTAATTCAGACA
This sequence comes from Gymnothorax javanicus, assembly GCA_029692085.1. Classification (NCBI taxonomy): domain Eukaryota; kingdom Metazoa; phylum Chordata; class Actinopteri; order Anguilliformes; family Muraenidae; genus Gymnothorax; species Gymnothorax javanicus. The sequence continues at coordinate 26,664,532 of CM056211.1, forward strand.
TTTGATGGAATTTATGTGTTGTGTCATGTATCACATGACTTTGTAACAAAGCAAATGAAATCAAAACTCAATACATGGTGCAAGTAAGTAATTGAATTGAGTGACAGACTTGCTTGTAGCTCATATACAGACTTATGCCAATATGTAGCCTAGTTCAAGTATGAATTACTTTACCACTTTGCACAGGAATAGCCTTCAAATGGATTGCTTTCTAAAGGAAAAAACAGTTGAAAATTGGATGTTTAAACATACCTATTTACTTGCGGAACTTAGCAATGATTTTTTTGCGAAGGTCAGCTGCCTCCGCATCATCAGCATTAGCCTTCATCTTGGCATGCAGTTTAAGCATGCCCTTGCAGGGATCTATTTGTGCTGCTTGCTACTCTCCTCTCTTCTGTAATGTCAATTTAGTATGGAGCAGTCCAAGCAAGCTCTCCTGCTTCAAGCTAGCCTGCTAGCTAAAATTATCAATAGCTTCTGTATGTAACATCAGCTAATCAGCCTTACGCTTGCTTAACACTCGTCAAAACCTTATAGAGTTTGTCCAGCTTGCTAGCTCAAACAGAACTGCAGCTCTCAGCTTGGCCCGACTTGAAGTGTATTATGTGAGGACAGCTGATGTGATGGTAGTGTGTGCATCTCTTCCATGCATAATAACATGAGTGGTTCTGTGGTGTTCCCACTATAGAGTCACATATTAGAGCTACATAGTTTCCACGTAGCTGGCCTAATATCAATAATGTGTGTATTTCTTACAGTCAAAAACAGGCAAGGAATCTCTAAAAAAAAAAAACTTTTACATTTTAACAATATGTATATGATATGTATAAGACCTTCCACATTTCCCAAAATTTCCTGGAATTTTTTCATTTCCTGAAAATCACCTGAAAACAGGCAAGATTTCCTGAATCTCGGGAAATTTCTTTCAAAGTGGAAACACTGCCTCCATGGCTGCCATTTTCACAGCTAGTCACATGACACATTCTAGGATTTTGATTGGACAGCCATGAACTTTTATGGACTTGGGTATTTCTTGCACTGAAGTTTTGTGAATTTGACAATGGCAACACAACAGTACACAGGCCTTGAGTACTTCCTCTGAGAAATCTTTGGTATCAGATGATGCTCTGGCCATTGTGGCTTTTAATACTGATTTCAGGTCATTTTTTTGCAAGTGTTTTTTGCTAGCAGATCTTCAATTGTGCCAGTTTTAAAACCCAAATGACACACACAAAATACTGGGGAGGATGTTCATGTTGAGAACCTGGAGTTAACACCTATGACATTAAGGCAGGGGTGTCCAATCTTATCCGCAGACGGCCGGTGTGGGTGCTGGTTTCCCAAACAGCCCAACACTAATACACCTGATTTTACTTATCAAGGTCTTGATTGACCCCCATGATTAGTTAATTAGATGATTCAGGTGTTATGGCACTGGTATAGAACAAAAACCTGCACCCACACCGGCCCTTTGCGGATAAGATTGGACACCCCTGCATTATGGTCTGAGCTGACCTCCCTTTTGCCCAGTGGAGGCCAGGCCACTGTTTACTTCCTTACAAGGTTTACAAGTTTAAATTTAATGTGGGATAAAGCCAATGCTTTCCCCAGTAAAAAAGCTTTTTATTTTAATCTCTCATTTATAAGTTGTATAAATGAGTGATTGAAAAGGTACACGCAGTGTAACCGATGTGAAGTGCCTTAAAAGCTACTAGCTCCCCCTTGTGGATAATTACAGCCTGTCAATGTGAGCGAGCTTGTGAGAGTGCGTTTAAGTGAGTGCTAAGAGTGAGTAAGTAAATAACCGAATGAACAGAGTGATAAGTGACAGAGTGCATAAAATGAGTGAGTGTGTGAGTGACGGGCGAGTGAGTGAGCGGCGTGAGAGTGTGGATGAATGCGCATGAGTGAGACAGTGTAAGGGTTTGGTCCTTACAGCCCCTCCCCTTTCACAGTCTTTCACCTCCACCTTAATGGGCCACAGGTGGAGCCCATTAGGGTGGAGGTGTTCGCAGAGTATTTAGGGCTGGCAGGTGCCAGCCCTGGAGCGGCTGCATTTCACTTCACTCCTGTGCCGAAGGGAATGTTTGCTGCTCCCTGTGTATTTTTGGGCTACTGTTTGGTATCTCGTTTTATATTAAATTTAGTTTTTTTTTTAATCTCAGCCTTGGCATTTTGAGTCTCTCCTTCTCTACGCCCATGGTCCTAGTGCCCGCCGGATTGCCGTTGGCATCCGGCGGGAAGAAAATCTTGACAGAGAGAGTGCACGAGTATGTGAGTGAGTGCATAAATGAGTAAGAGCATGAATGAGCGAGAGAGTGCACGAATGAGTGAGTGAGCGTGTGAGAATGTTCATGAATGAGAGAGTGCACAAGTGACTGAGTGCATGAATGAGTGACTGAGAGTGTGAGTGAGTGAACAATTGAGATCGTGTACGAACACACGAGTCAGTGAGTGAGCATGTATGTCAGTAAGGGAGTAGAATAGTACATGAGTATGCAAGTAAAGGTAAAAGGTAATTCCCCTGATACAGTATGTTTCACAGCTAAAAATGAGAGCTATGCAAGTTTGACCGAGACATATGCGTGTGTGTCTCAGCCAAAGGGAGAGGTGGTCCTCTGTGGCAATAAAAATTCTGAGGGCCCAATTTGAGGCTCTGGTGAGACAGAGGGAGAGGAGAGGGAGAGAGGGAGAGAGGGAGGGTGCGCCCTCGCTAAAAAAGGGTTCTGGACTGAGGCATTTCCTGGCGAGGGGCAGCCGAGCCCGAACGCTGACTGTGAGGAATTTTCCCGCTCGGCCGAAACAGAGACGCAGGAATTCCTCAAAACTTCCATGTGGTCCTCATTTCCTGACAGCATTCCCGACATGCGGTAACCAAGGAGAATGCGTGAGGGGTGTGAGTGCGGGGAGGGAGGTCTCGGAGGGGAGGGTGGGGTTGTCCAGGATTCAGTGGGGGGGGGTAAAACAGGGGGCAAGGCACGGAAAACACACCTCCGATGGGCTAAAATAGGCCACCAAAGCAGGTCCAGCAAACTCAAGCTGTGATCAGACAGGGATGAACTGTGTGTGATGCGAGGCTGGGTTTGAGTGGGCAGAACAGAGCATCTGCGTGTGTGTTTGTTTGTGTGTGTGTGTGTGTGTGTGTGTGTGTGTATGTGTTTGTTTGTTTGCTTGTTTGTGTGTGCTTGTTTGTGTGTGCATGGGTTTGTTTGGCCATATGTGCTTTTGCCCATGTGCGTGTGAGTGTGTGATGCTTGCGTGTTTGTCTCCCCATGTGTGTTTGTGAGTGTGTGTGTGTCAGTGTGTGTCTGCCTGTCTGTGTGTGTGTGTGTGTGTGCATGGGTATGTTTGTCTGAGTGTGTTTGTGCCCATGTGCTAGTTTGTGTGTGATGCTTGTGAGTGTGTTTGTTCTATTGTGCACACATTTGTGTGTGTGTGTGTGTGTGTGTGTGTGTGTGTGTGTGTGTAGGTGTGCGTGCACATGAGGATATTCGTCTACATGTTTGTATATATGCATGTATATCTCTGTCAGAACACATGCATGTTATAGTATATAAGCTTTTAATCATTGGGCCCAAACACTGACTCAAATGAAACAGAGAGGGAATACCACGAGCTGAAGTCATATGCTATAACTGCAGTGCCCCAGTAGGTGACTAAGGAACACTACAAGCAGCAGTGTTCGAGGAAGGAGTCACACCAGTGTGAGAAGCAGTGAAATACCAGTATTGACCAAAAATAACAAATTCTATGGCATGAACATGACAAATTCTTAAACATGAAAAAATTTGCCCTCCAGAGAAAAAGGTAATGAATGATTCAAAAATCCGTGAATAAAATAATTAAAATCCGCACACTAATTGTCCTGCACCTGTATTCAAGTGGATGTGCATGCTCTACCTTCTTAATGAATGATTCAAACCCATCACTGATCTCCAAAATGAAGACAATGTGACCAAAATACATGGGAACAGCAGAGCAGGGGATTTGAGATGCCATTAAAAAGTGAGCCGAATGAATACATTAGTTAATTAATATGAAGCTGGGATTTTAGAGCGTGTATTCAAAGGTAAATGAGGGGGAGCGAGAGAGAGAGATTAGGAGACTTCATGTGAAGTATCTGTTTCTGAGCGATGGCTGTCCATACTTTGGCAGTGTTCACTGATTGTCCGCAAAGCCAAAGTATCACAAGACCTAACTGAAGAAAAGAGAAGATGAAAGAGTGAGAGTGAGGAGGGGAAAGAAAGAGAGAGACTCAAAGATGGAGAGAGCATGAAACGAAGGAGAGATAGAGGGATACAGTGGTGTTGTCAATGAAAGAAAGAGTGAGAGAGAGAGTGAGAGACAAACTGAAAGAGACATTTTTGCTGCAGCCTGTGATAAACAGGGGATCACCCAGTCAGCATATCTGGGTAATTCTATAGCATCTGTGCTCCATGTGCCTTGATCTGTGTTTGCATGTATGTTTCTTGTATGTTTATTTTTGTGCCTTGGATAAACAATGTCATGTTTCCAGGCCAACGAAACATTCTGGATTCATTAAATTACAGTAGAGACATTGAGCAGATGCTCTTCTTGAGAGTGAACTAGCACAGTTTCCCGGAGCTCCTGGAGTACTCCTGTCCCGCACATTTTATATGTTTCCCTAATTTAATGCACCTGATTCATCCGGTCTGCTCATTACTTAGAGTATCTCATGAGGTGTGCGTGTGTGACATAAGTTATTAAATCACCTTCTTCGTTCATTCTATATATGGGCTTTTTTTTTTTCTTGTGGTTACAAATTCATGACCTATGAGTTATTACCCAAGAGCTAAGCTTCTGCAAGTAACTGAAATTCTCCATGTACGCCCTGTTTACTTCTGTTCAAGTTTGCTGGACATAACATTCCTTTCCCATACTCTGGTAGAAACACACTATCACAAAGACACAGCAAAACCCTCACCTTTCACCCACAAAGTTACTATTCCAATTGCTAAAAAGCATATTTCAACTCGATACCATGCACTGCAGGAGCAGGGATGGGAAACAGTGTTGTGCTATGGTCTTGTCCACAGGTACAAGTCTATTTTTAAAAACGGGGTTTTTGCTCCTTAGTTTTCCAAAAAAAAAAAAAAACCGTCCACAGGAAGATGCAAAAACGCAATCAAGGCGCTGTCAAGAGCCGGCAAAACCAACAGGTGGCGATGATGTAATTTAATGTGAGACCAAATTGCCCAAGCATTGAAACTAGCTATAAGGCAAACACATTCTGATGTCACAAGCCAAAACTCAGTTTCTTCTGTCCAGTAGTGATGGGAACTCCGGGTCTTTTAGGTGAGCCAGATCATTTGGCTCAGCTCAGAAATAAGAGCCGACTCATTTGGCTCCAAAATGGCTCTTCATTCAGCATCAGTTCTGGCTATTATAATTCTGTGGAATTTTGCTATGTTTTAACTGATGATTGGTATATGTGCACATATATCACTTACATTATTCAATGTAATAATATTAAACCTCATAATTTCTAGAATACCACTATTATACATTATGTTTGGTATAAAAACATTGATGTAAAAACATCCAACATATTACACGTGTATTTAATGCTTTATTTACAAACGTATATTGAACGTTGTAAATTAGCGTTTCACTAGAAATACTGAACATAGAGCATCTGGTCCTTGTGCATAAATGCATGTTATAATTCTAATCCTACTTTGATGTCTGTAGCAAATAAAATAAAATAAAAAATAAAACTATCCAAAACACAAACCATTCCAAACAAATCACACTCGAAACGGAACACGATGTCCCTAGCTTGTCTTTTATCTTCAAACTGCACTTTTGGATGAACAGTTCTTATGTGCCTGTGAAGGTTGATGTGATAGATGTGATAATCTTTTCTTTCTAATTCTTCATTCTGCCTTTGTGTTGTTATTAAAATGCCTCAAAATGTTACTTTGTTTGCGGCAGTCGCTCATTTTGTTTTGAGTGTTGCCAAAAGATCATCCTATTATTCTGTTTTGTACCAACAAACAAAAAAAAAAAAAAAAACGGCTCAGAGACGGGAGCTGGTGTTCTAACAATTTGTGCTGCCTTGTCAAAAAATGCTACCGTAATGCAAATCGATCGTAAAGTCTTTGTTTCGCCGTAATATTGCAATATGAATCAGTGTACAGTAGTAACTTTGTCATTTGTTATCTTATTATAACATAAGCAGATGTTATAATGAGTTTGATAAGTTTGTTTAAAGATACAGTTGCAATCAAAATTATTCAATCCCCGTTGCAATGTAGGTTTACTGGCAAAATTTACAAACTTTCAGCTGTTTGCAATGAACAAATGAAACAAGAACAATTTAAAAAGCTCGACACAACAAATATTACAAGTAGCTTCTCCAAATTCAACACAAAATGCCATTTTAAATGACTACTGCAGGCTCCAAATTATTCAACCCCTTCATGACAAGCATCTTGAATACTTAGTAGAGCACCCTTTTGCTGCTATGACCTGCAGGAAATGTGATGCATATGCTGAAAACAGCTTCTGGCAGCATTCCCAAGGAATCTTAGCCCAGTCCTCATGGACAATGGCCTCCGGTTCACTAATATTCTAGGGTTTGCGTGCCGGAACTGTCTTTTCAAATCCTACCAGAGATTTGTTATGGGGTTTAAGTGAGGCGACTGTGATGGGCGCTCTAGAATCTTCCCAGACTTCTTCTGAAACCAAGCCTTGGTGGATGTTGAGGTATGCTTAGGATCACTGTCTTTTTGAAAGGTCCAATGATGCCCAAGCGTCAGCTTCCCTACAGACGGCATGACATTTTCTCCTTGGATATCCTGGTACTTGACTGAATCCATCTTGTCCTCCACACTTTGCAGGTTTCCAGTGCCAGAGGAAGCAAGGCAGCCGCAGAGCATCAAAATGGCCCCACAATTCTTCACTCTAGCCAGGGTGTACTTTTCAGCATATGCCTCTTTATTCCTCCTGCAGACATACCACTGATTCATAAGCCCGAAAAGTTCCAGTTTTGTATCAGCACTCCACAGAACAGTATCCCAAAACTTCTGTGGCTTATTTATATAGTTTTGAACATATTGGAGCTTGTGCTTTTGGATCAGTTGTGGTGTATGTCTTGGAGACCTTCAACGTTTAGTATGCACCCTTCTGTGCAAACTGAAACCTCAGTGACTCTTGCCTCCAAGTCTTGCTGCGGGTCTCCTGCAGTCACTCGAGGGTTTTTGACCACCCGTCTCCTCAGGAATCTGGTGACAGCCATTGATAGCATCCTCATTCTGCCACATCCTGGTAGTGCAGCCTCTGTTCCTTTAACTCAGAACTTGTGAACTATGCATCCAATGGTATCTCTAGGAACATTCAGTGCTTTTGCTTTGTTTTTGTATCCTTTTCCTTGTTTGTGCCAGGCAATGATCTCCTCTATTAGCTTTTTGGACAATTCTCTTGATAGCCATATTTCTAATATGCAATCAAAGTTACTGTCGACAAACCCCTAGTGAGTGCAAGTATTTGATGTGTTCTACCTCAAGCAAACCTGATTCAACTTATGTAGCTCTTGATTAGCTGCATTACATGTGCTTGAGACAACACCTGATTTGCAAATATGCTTTTATGACTGATTCTATTCGGGGGGTTGAATAATTTTGAGATAGCAGTAGTCATTAAAAGTGGCATTTTGTGTTAAATGTGGAGAAACCACTTTTAATATCCATTGTGTTGAGCTATTTAGAATGTTCTTGTTTAATCTGTTTAGCACAAACAGCTGAAAGTTTGCAAATTTTGCCAGTAAACCCAATTTGCAATAGGGGTTGAATAATTTTTATTTCAACTGTATATGCCGCATGCTATTATCATCTAATCTCTGCGTTTTCAGGAAAACCCAGCGTGTACATACAAATATATATACGCTAAAAGGTCGAAAGGCGCACGAAAAAAGACCTATATTTATGGTATTTGAAAATACTTGAGATGTGAGTGAAGAAATGGAGCCCAAGATTTTAGGTTTGCGCAAGCGCAGAACCGCGAGGTAGCATATTTTGATAGGTAGCAAAAATTGACAGAACAGCGGCTCTCATTGTTTACGTAAAAGAGCAGGCTCATAGACTCAACTCGCTCGCGACCAACGCATCACTACTGTCCACACATAAACAGTGAAAACGGAGTTTGAGGAGGTCTTTACCCTGGAAGCCGTTTTCCAAAAGGTCTGTTTTCAGTGACCGAAAATGCAGTTTGCGAAGGATAAAAGGCCAAACCGCAAAGAAAATGCCATGTTTTCAAAAATACCCATGCACAAGAGGACAGGACCTAATATTAAATGCGTTTCATAATAAAAGCAGTGAAAACGCGAGTAATAAGTGACAAGTAGCTCCATGAAACTCAAACCCTGAGAGGAGAGTCTGAGAGAAAGTGAGAGAGATAACTTAATGATAAAATTAATTTAAAATACAGCAATCAATTTTTATACTATTTTATCATTAGTAAAATTAATATTCTTATTATTAGAATATGTAGTTATATTGTTTCTGTGATGACTGCTGTTCAATGATGCTTTGGCAATATGTATTTTTCAAAATATGTCATGCCAATAAAGCATATGAGTTTGAATTTGAGAGAGAGAGAGAGAGAGAGAGAGAGAGAGAGACAGACAGGCAGACAGACAGACAGACTGACAGACTGACGGAGGTGCAGTCTCACCGGACTCGCGGGTGCGGCCCCTGACAGGTGGGCTCCAGGGCCCGGCGCCGATGCCGTTGAGGGCCTGCACACGCACGTCGTACTCAGTCCACTCCTCCAGGTCCTCGATGGTGAACTCTCGCTCCAGTCGGTCGGCCACAGTGTGTGTGAGTGGGCGAGCCAGGGAACCAGCGCGGGCGTACTGCACACGATACCCCACCGACTCAGGGTTACCGTTATACTCCCACTCCGGCAAGGGCTGTGGCACAGGCAACACAGGGTCAATAAGTACACAACACAGTAAAACAGGGTCAATACAGACCAAACATACAGTAACACAGGTCAATAGACACAAAACATACAGTAACACAAGGTCAATACACACTAAAAGCAGTAACACTGGGTCAGACACACCAAACACAGAGTAACATAGAGTCAATACACACCAAACACAGAGTACCATAGAGTGAATACACACCAAACACAGAGAAACACAAAGTTAAATACACACAGAACACAGTAACACAGGGTCAATATGTACACAACAGAACACCGTAATACACAAACACCGGTCACAGATACACACCAAACACAGAGTAAAATGGGGTAACACAGAACACAGAGTCAATACACACCAAACACAGAGTAACATAGGGTCAATACACACAGAACACAGAGTACCATAGAGTGAATACACACCAAACACAGAGAAACACAAAGTTAAATACACACAGGACACAGTAAAACAGGGTCAATATGTACACAACAGAGTAACACCGGGTCAGATACACCAAACACAGAGTAACACAGAGTCAATACACACCAAACACAGAGTAAAATGGGGTCAATACACACAGAACACAGAGTAACACAGGGTCAATACACACCAAACACAGAGTAACATAGGGTCAATACACACAGAACACAGAGTAACACAGGGTCAATACACACCAAACACAGAGTAACATAGGGTCAATACACACGGATCACAATTAGAGTAACACAGAGTCAATGCGCACAGAGCACAGAGAAACACAGGGTCAATACACACCAAACAAGGAGTAACACAAGGACAATACACAAAGAGCACGGTAAGAGTAACACAGGGTCAATATGCACAGAGCACAATGCGCGTGTATACATGCATAAAATGTAAACTGCATATGTGTGCTAATACGTAATCAGAAATAGGTATGTTTGTCTGCATGTATAAAATCATATTAATAGGTACTTGCATCTGTATGTTGTGTGAATCTAAGCATGTTTTCTGTGTACTCATCAACAGCAGTGTGCATGTTGTACACGTCTATGGATTTTGCTCAGTGACCTTTGTCAGTGTTAGCATGTGTGCTCGTATCTTACGCATGTAAGCGTGCGTCAGTCAGTGAAAGTCCTGCGTACGTACCACCCAGCGCAGCCACAGGCTGGTCTCGCTGGCCGTGCGCAGGGTGACGTTGATGGGGGCGATGTCAGGGGGCGCCTGTAGGGTCTGGATCTTCCGGGACGGCTGACTGGGCGGACTAGTGCCCACGATATTCACCTGTCGCATCCGGAACCTTCTCAGAGAGAACAGGAACAAATGAGGAAAACCCGGCTTCGTAAAAGAGCTGCAGCTTACAGATGATCAGACCAAGCTGGAGCCAACACTCCCTAAAGCAATGTGGGGTCAAGGGTCTTCCTAAAGGGCCCAACAACTGCACTCGTATTACTGTGTTTACACTTGGGTGAGAACCAGTAACCTTCCAGGGATATAGAGCCTGTACATACTGATGGAACATGTCTACCTGTAGAAGGTGTTAGGATGGTGTATGTGCTTATGGCCACATATATTACGGTTCCCAGAAGGTTTACTCAGAGTATGTGGTCTGCATAGTGTTATAGCTGTGATATATGCACAGGTATCTTATCGTTACCAGCAAAATGTGTGGCACAGTACATACTACATACAACTGCATTATGGAGTGTTGCAGCTATATTAATGGGATGAATGCAGGTTTATGAAGGGAACCAATAAAAGGTGAGGTAGCCAATGATGTTAGTATATACAGTGTATTATAGTTACCTATTAAAGTTGTGGTAGCCTACAATACTAGTGTACTCACATGTATAGATCTACTACATTATACAATGTAGTTACCTGTGAAATGAGTTGTAAAGAACTGCATATCATAATTACCCATATAAGCTGTGGTATACTATTGGAACATGTAGAGGTGTATTAGTTAACTGTAAAGGGCATGGTATAGTATTAGTACATTAAATAGTATATTAGTTAACTGTAAAAGGAATAGTATAGTATTGGTATATTAAATGGTGTATTAGTTAACTGTAAAAGGCATAGCATAGAATTGGTACATGTAAAAGTGTATTAGTTAACTGTAAAAGGCTAAGTATAGTAATGGTACATGTAAAGGTACACTGGTCAACTGTTAAAAGGTGTGACATAGTATTGGTGCATATAAAAGTGTATTAGTACCTGTAAAAGGTGTGATGTGGTATCAGTACATGTAAAGGTGTATTAGCACTTGTAAAAGGTGTGGTATAGTATTGGTACATGTATAGCTACACTAGCTAACTATAAAAGGTGGAGTAAAGACTTGGTAAATATAACAGAGCATTAGTACCTGTAAAAGGTATAGGGGTTCAGGCCAGGCACCTCCAGGGATCGGGCGTCGGGCTCGTTGGGAAGCTGATGCACCATGACCCAGTCTTCACCCTCTCCGATCACACCGATCTGCGCCGGAGAGTGAGCACAGACGGAGATCAGGACGGACAGACAGACAGGCAGCTGGAGGGGAACTCTGCATCACAGTGGTGGGGGCAGCAGGCAACAGACTGCCTCAATGTCCCCAAGTGCTGCCTGCCGTGGTACTTTGGTGTGAGCCTGTGTGTTTAGCAGTCTTTCATTGCAGCAAGGGCTTCCCTAATGGAACAACAAAGACATTGGCAGCATAGACCCTAACAAGGTTTGCCAAAAAGTGAACACTTAGCAAACCTTATGAGGATCTGTGCTCCCCATATATTCATTATTCCATTAGGAAACACAGCAATTCCATTGCTAAATACAGCAGTCTCACACAATCAATGACATTGCAGGCAGCCCTTGCAAGCAAGTGTTCACCCTTCAACAAACCTTATTTGGCTCTATGCTAGCCCTTGCTAGCAAGTGTTCACCTGGCAACAAACCTTATTAGGGTCCATGCTGCCCCTATCTTTACTATTTGGTTGCTTTTATTCTATCTATTCATTATTTCACCTGCACATTCACAGTCAAGGCCACGGTAGAGCTGGGGTCTATCCCAGCTTACAGTGGGCGAAAGGCAAGAGCACATCCTGAACGATTCCTGAGTCCATTGCAGGATGCACACATACCATTCACTGGAACACTTATTTTAAAACAATGTAAAAGACCGTGTAGCTTCGCCTCTCACGTAGCCTCCAGCCAGGGGCTGGTCGTAACGGTCCCTCACCTGTCCCTCCACCTGCCAGCGCGAGATGGAGGTCTTTCCGTCGTAACCTGGTTTAAACTGCAGGGTGACAGAGCGGGGGCCTATGTTGGAGATGGCCATGTTGGTGGGTGGACCAGGCAGCTCTGCAGAGGAAGAAGGGAGTTTGGGGTTGGCAGGATTGAACAGTATCAGTGGAATTTCTCACTTCCTAAATCCAGGCACCACTAATCTAAATAAGTGAAATCAGATTTCAGAAATTAAAATTCCCTCCCAGTGCATAGTGCCAACCGCCAAGATTTGATTACTAAAACGGCTCTTCAGCCAGAGTGGTAGCACTAAATGGTACCACCAGCGCACCAAATTCACTGGCTGAACAAACATGACACAACTTTTAGTTTCAGACCCTTGGACTCCCACTCCCCGTTAGTACTTCACTTGTCATCCAAAAATTAAGGCAAAGAAACAGGAACACTTGTTGCTTACAAATATTGCAGTCTGTAGTGACTAGTGATATTGGGCTATAGTGGCCTGCCTCAGAGCACCACATCCCAGTGTTCCACTGGCAGCCCTAGACTTATCAATGCACCCTCCACTGGTTCTCTGAAGCTGGTCCACCAGACCCTCTGGTGACTACAGATTATTTATGCAGAATAACAGAGAACCAACAGCACAAACCAGCTCCCTTTTAACATAAGGTATTGGGGTGCTTTTATCCAATCTGCTGATTATGTCAAATTACAATTTATGAAATAAAATAATTGATTCCAATGTGAGAAATATCTGTAGTGTCTTCCTTTTGGCAAACAAACGAGAAATGTCTGAAAGAACTATGACCTACATGCAAAAACCAGCACAATCGGCAAAAAAATCATGGCAAACCTAGAAAGTTCCATATGCATAATGTTCTCAACCTTGAAAATACACCATCTTAAACTGGACCTTGTAATTTGCAAATTGCAGATTGGCTTTGAGCTATATGCAGGGTCTGAATTTCAGCACTCCTGATAATTGCATCAGACTGGAACCAATGAATATTGTGCACTTAAGTGGAGAACGCACTTACAGAGGAGAGAGGCACTGATATTTAAATGAGAGCGACCTGCAGTCCATGCAGCAGGGCTGGAGACAGGGTAATGGCCCTGCTAAATGTGATTACTGCATGAGCGCATTGCTGATTCCAAAAAATCCTGGGCCACTAGTCGCCTCCGGCGTCGAAAGAGCCGAATTTCAAAAAAAGCACCTGAGGTTATTCTATCAGAAAATGGAATCCACAGGAATGAATTTTTTTCCTCCCTTTGGATATGCCAAGCTTTTACGAATCAGCTCTTTCAACATTGTCTTGCCTCATGCTTGCTTTATCTGGCGAAACCCATTTCAGATACTTTTTTGTTTTCAACTCTAAAAATTGCACCTTTTTCTTACTTCTCAGAAACCCTTAAAAACTTATTTCAAGCCCCAGAAAGATAAATTTAAAGTGAGTGTTTAGAATAAATTACTGACGCTTTTCTCAAAACCTGAAAAAACAGCAGAGTGAGGCTGCTTTCACACCATATGCGCAAAAGCGCATAGTTTGCGTGAGGTTGAGAGCAAGATCAAGCGCATTATGTCATGAGGAAGCAAGTTAGCATGAAGGGATAACTTTAGCGAAATCTGATAAATTATGATAGGGATATTTTTTTTTCTCACCGGATCGCCACTTTGTGTGTTTATTGGGAAAATATATTCAACGTTCCCCGGATTAATGTAACAAACTTAACATTTTCACAGATGACTGTTGTGTCGCTTTAAATTATTCAGCACTGCTACTGTCTGACTTCTTTGGAGTCAGAATGTGAAATATGTAAATAACGGACAATTTTTTTTTCAAACTGTATATCCTTATCGGCCATGCCAGTGTTTTTTTTGCCCAAGTTCCAATACATTTTAATTGTGGAATTGTATAACTCCAGATGCTCGGACACACAGAATTAATTTTTCCTTTACAGTTGATTGTTGCTAGGATACTTCCGAAAATGTACTCCGGCAAATTCTGCAATGTCATTGGATGCGCTTTAGAGAGGTCAGCGCAATTTGAGGTCAAGGTTCAACGCAGTTGACCTTTGGACGCCAAACTTTGCGGAAAATCAAGCTGCTGCGCGTCGCTTAAGGTTGCGCCACTGCTCATCCGTGCAGTGTCGCGTTCTTCATTGAAAACAGTGGTCTTGCTCCACGTGATGTCGCGATTGCGCGTAGGGTGTGAAAGCACCGTGATGCATCTCTCACAAATATAATGTACCTGACCACAAGAATTCCTAAAAAATTGTGCCAAAAGGAAAATAGGTCAAAGAATGTTTTTATTTCATTGTCAAGTTTACATTCTGGTCAGTTCCTGGCACAATCCTAAGTACACTGCACGCATCAAATTCAGTTTGTTACTTACCTACAGTGCCCTCTAGTGATTTAATTATGTACTGCAACAATTACAAAACTAAGACGATCATCTTGAATTTGTCCCCAGTTTAGGTTTGTGGTTCTTTGGCAGATAAGAGATCAGCAACATTGCATGGGGAATTATGTGAGAGAAGGCCAGTAACTAAAAATAAACAAATAAACAATTGATAGAACCACTGTGAATGATCTGTCAATGCACACACACACACACACACACATGCACACACACACAGTAACACACATACACACATGCATGCATACACTCAAAAGCAGTAAGATATCATACTGCTCTCGTCACGATAAAAGCAGCCCATTGAGTTTAGTGCTCCATCAGTAAATATACTGCCAACAACCTTACAACTGCTCTCACTTAGAGTCCCAAATTGGACTAGATCTGTGCGAATGCAGTCTTAAGTGTGAAAGACCCTTAATGACAGAAATATATTCACTTTACTTAATTAGTTTATTTGTCAAAGGAGTTAATGACCATTTCTGTAAATGCACCACAGTTGGCAAGCAAAATTAATGTTCATCTGTTAATTGGGACACATATTCGAGTTTTAGAAACTTGAGTATGCGGGAGAAACACGCTAAAGGATAATGAGAGAATGCTAACTTCAGTAGGGGAAGACCAGAGCCAAGACTTTGAACACAGAACGTCTTTCCACAAATTACAGCAGTGCTGTCCATCACCAGAGTTATCCCAAGGAATACAAAAAATGGCATTACCGAAAAGCCACGAAAGGCCATTTCAAACAAAGGTGTGCAGAGCTATCTGCTAATAAACAGTCACTTTAATGTAGCCAAAGACAGCATGTTTGCAGGACACCAACAATCAACCAACAGAAAAGCCAACTCCCGTCATGCCCAGCACAACACTGAATCTAATATCAGTGCACATAGTTGGATATAAGCACAAACAAAGCTAGTCAATAGTCAATTTAACAAAAACAAAGACATTTAAAAGATGAAAAACAAAGCAAAGAGGAATGGAGTCCAGTCAGCAAAGCAAGCAAACAGGGGAGGTAGATGTGAAAGGAAAGCTGATTGGTTTGACAGGGGTGGGGGGCGGGGGCTGGTCGTGATGGGACATGACGAATAGCCGGACACCCTGGAAGGCGACGAAGGACGCCCCCGGCGGCCATTAAAGCACAGACATGAAGCACAGACATGCCATGAGTCAGGAGGGGGCTTGGAGAGAGAGAGAGAGAGAGAGAGAGAGGAGGGTAGCACAGTCACAGGAAATGCAGGCGGAGGGGGGTGGGCACAAAGCCACATGCAGGCGCTCCGTGATGGAGCAGTGTTCCCGCACGCTAACGGCGGCCATCCCTCACTGCCGGGCCGGGGAACTGCTGGCGGATAATTTAACGCCAGGCACAGTGCTCAGAATGGTAATTTACCCCCCCACACACACACACACACACACACACACCACTCCCCTTGTCTTCCCAGGACAAAAACCTGGGCAACAACAGGAAGTGATGCGAAGCCAAAGTAGACACCACATATAGTTCCCTGTCCCGTGTCTATGCAAGCGCTTAACCACACCCACAGGGACCCATAAGTCAAAAAGTCACAGCCAATCAAGGAGACAGTTTACGCCAG
Source organism: Gymnothorax javanicus (assembly GCA_029692085.1). Classification (NCBI taxonomy): domain Eukaryota; kingdom Metazoa; phylum Chordata; class Actinopteri; order Anguilliformes; family Muraenidae; genus Gymnothorax; species Gymnothorax javanicus. The sequence goes on from CM056211.1 coordinate 26,680,689, forward strand.
TGTAGAAACACAGTACTTCCCTCCCGCTGATGACAATAACTTTATACAACAGCAAATCTAAATCGCTTTTCAGGCATAATGAAGCCTTTGAGACCAGAAAGTTTATGGGCCTCAAAATTAATTCAATAGACTCTGATCTGCATTCATATATTTCATACTGTATGTATTCTGAAACATAGCCAACCAAGTTCAAAAAGCTCTGCAGTTTGGTGAGCCAAATTAGGTTTTCATCAATGGAGGACCATCAAGGGGTATGAAGACCCTTCAGTAACTTCACCTTTTCATGCATGATTACTTGCAAGCAGTTCCTTTTACCTTTGCCTGATTAACATCCGAACACTTTATTTACTGAATAATTAAGACAAATGAACCTAAAGCCTAAAAACATTTTCTAGATTTCCTCTCACTTTTGAACATTTTTTTCGGCAGAATAATTTATTCCAAGATGATATTTGATTCATTCAAGGATGTACACAGTGTTAGACAGATTACATTTAATGGAAAACCTTGTCTTAGGCATATCAGACCCTAATGAAAACTGGCATGAAACGGCAGTGCTTGCAATTAGCCTTGCAAACAACTTTACATGGATCTGTGCCATATTATGAGCGACAAGAGTTCAGAATCTTCGAAAGACCTCTCTACTTTTTATGTTATCATTTATGTGGATAGGAAAATTCACCACAACTTTGCAAAGCAATAAACAATGATGCAATCTAAAAATAAAGTGGCCGGTAATTCTCCTTGATTAGTCTTAGCAACTGCGTGAGTCAATGTTCGGTTGCTAATCAGGCAAAGTAAACTGGAACAGGTTCAGAGTAATCATGCAAAGATGAGGTTAATGAAGGGCTTTTATACCTCTGATGATGCCTTGCAGGTTTTCATGTCAAACTGAATTTGGCACGTCTTACTTTGCAAATTAGTGGCCCAAAGAGATCCCTCAGCTGTTGAATGAGCAGTGTTAGTGCTAGGGTTTTTGCAAAAGCCGAAATTGTCCTCTCTCTTTCAACCTCAGCGAATGTGTGGTTAGGACTCTGACACAAAATGGCTGCCGTGCATCACCCAGGTGGGTGTTACTCATTAGTAGTGGTGAATGAGTTGAGCTTCCTCTTCATCACCATGATGCAGTTTGAATCCCAATTGGACAGGGATGCGCTCCATGAATGCAGCAATCAAACTTCATATATCACACAAAATCCAATCGAAACAGTCGCCGTCAAGCCTGTCGCAAGCAAAAAGACACAGCGAGGGGCCACACAAAATGGTGGCCTACAAAACCGGGACCCACCTGGTGGGACTCCGGAGGAGATGGTGGAGGAAGACACCGACCCCTGCCCTTTGGAGGTCATCCCGGCCACCTCGATGGTGTAGGTGGTCAGAGCGGTCAGGCCGGTGACTCGATACTCCAGGGTTAAGTTAGGCAGGTAGTGCGTCACCCTCGTGTTGGTGCGATTATACTCCTCCCAGGAGATGCGGTAACCTGTGGGGTGCAAGAAAAAGTCAGGTGACACTTATCGTATGACGAAGAGGAGGAACACCATGCAAAAGAAGTCAGTCAAACAAGTATTTTAGTCCTGTAATTAGACATATAATGTTGCTGTTTCAAGTAAAACGTCGAAGTTACTGTTAGCTTGACAAACACATTGTCAATGTTAAAATGAGTCAAAATTTCTCCCCTCACTGGCAATATCCTGTATTTACCTTATTTAGTTATGACGTGTTAGTAAAAATATCATAATCTAAATATAAGACAAAGTACTTGTTATGAGTGATTTGTTTCTCAGTTTCTGAAGTGAGGAAGGCATAGTCAGGGGGTCGGCGGTTGGGCACTGATACCAGTGAGGATGCCATTCTTTTCCTGTGGCTCTCTCCAGCTCACTTTCAGAGACGTGTCCAAGATCTCGGTGAAGCTCAGGTGGCCGACCGCACCAGGGGCTGAAACATGTCACAGACGCAATTAGCACTGCAGAGCAGTACGGGAGCACATCTGAATCTATAGGTCAATATGGAGCCCCTCAGGCAGGAAACTGCAGCCCCATATCACTGACCACTGCTTGACTACAATATTTAGAAGAGACAAGTCATTCTGTTTTTTTCATATAAGTAATGGATGTGTGAAATACAGTGGGGGTTTAAAGGGACTATGTCAGCCGGGACACATGCGTATGACGAAGCGAGAAACTTGAAAACGTTAGGCTAACTATTTCAAGTTGAACTTTGAAAACGTTAGGCTAACTATTTCAAGTTCATAGGAGATGTAAGGTGTAAGCGTTTCAATCTGTTTATATTGCGTTCATCCTTGAGAAGTTTATTGAAATTTTTACCAAAAAACTATCTTTATTGATCCTAGATCCTATTCGTAGCATCAGTTTGTCATTGTTTGGATTTTTGTAGTGTTATTATTGCTTTTAAATCAGCCTGCATTGATTATGTCGTCCCATGGCGGCCGTCGAACTAGAAGCGGTCGCAAAAGGATCTATGACAGCTGCATGTTAGACAAAACGTTGCGACAAACAAGTTCTGCGAACATTAAAGAGAGTTGCTTGATAAAAAGTTCCCCAAACTTCTCAAGGATGCACGCGATGCAAACAGATTGAAACTCCACCACAAATTCACCAGTTTACCTTACTTCGCACTTTCAATGTGTTTTCGCCCAAAGAAATAAGGATGGATAGTATAATTTATTCTTTGTGGGTTTCGGCAAAGATATATGCGGTTACTCTGGCAATTTCGCGTTTGCAGGCCATCTTCTGTATTTAAAACAGCAACGAAGGTACACTTTACACACGTACTAATAAGCTTGGAGTTTGTATTTCTGCTCCCCTGATATCGCACTGAAAATGTTTATCGACTGGACTCTACTACGCATGTGCCCCAGCTGACATAGTCCCTGTAAAGTTGGCAGTATCATGAAGTAGTATTTACAGGCACAGTGTGAGTCGGCAGTATGAGGAAGTAGTATGTACAGTATAAGCACAGTGTGAGTAGGCAGCATCAGGAGGTAGTATGCATAGGCACAGTGTCCGTAAGCAGTATCAGGAAGTAGTACATATAAGCATAGAATCAGAAAAAAACATAGTATGTATAACCATATTATCGGTGGGCAAGATCAGGATGCAGATGTGAATGCCTAGTGTCAATAGGCAGTAATAGTTAATCGTAGGCAGTATTAGGAAGTAGCATGTATCAGCACAGTGTCAGTGCGCAGGATCAGGAAGTAGTATGTATAGGCCCAATGTAGGTAGGCAGCAACAGTAATACTGTATGTAAAAGCCCAGTGTCCACAGGCAGTATCAGAAAGTAGTATTTATGAGCGCTGTGTTAGCGCGCAGTATTGGGAAGTAGTATGTATAAACACAGTATCAGTAGGCAGTAACAGTAAGTATACTCAGAGGCAATGAAAACACAACACCAGTTTGGATTCAAATAATTTTGTGACTCAAATTTATTTTCTTAGTTTATCAATTCAAATATGTTGGGTGGGTTGACTTTGATGAATTAAATGTGTTAATGGGCCGATTTGGACAATAATAAACAGATGCATTAAACATAACGAGCACCAGTTGAAAATGAAAAATTACAACAAGACTGAACGGAACACACATTTAAAAATGAACTCAAAGGAACAGTCAGTATCGGGTGTGACCCCCACGAACATCCACACAGGCAGTACAACATCTCCTCATGGACCTAACTAACGATAAGCTTCTTAGGTTGTCTTGGGGAAGTTGTCGCCACTCTGCCTGTAGTGCATTCTGGCGTTGCTGCCTGGTTTGAGGTCTGGGTACTCTTGATGAAAGAGCTCGTCCCAGTTGGACGTACTACACCCAAAACGTACTGATGCTGGACGTACTACACCCAAAACGGTGAGCCACTTGCTGGGCACTTACTCCCGCCTCTAACTTACCCAGGGCCCCGTTCCGTTGTTCAGTCGACAGACGTGGCATTATGACACTTAAAAATGTTTTTTGTGTAGCTTTTATCATGCCTTTATAAAGGCAAGACAACCCCTCCTACATTTCAACCACGGTACTTGCACAACTCCTAATCCCATATGTTGTACTCAATATGGATTGATGAGAGTCCAACTCACACTGTTGAGTTACATGTTGATCATTCATGTGTAATGAGGTACACATTGTGACCCCAATGGTCACTTAAGAACTCAAATTGGACTACTCAGGTCCTGAGAAAAATAAACCAAAATTTAGAGTGTTGCGTTTTCATTGCCTTTGAGTATAGTATGTATAAGTACAGTGTCAGTATGTAGTAAAGTAGTATGCAGAGTGTCAGTGAGCAGAGAGGTCTGTAATACTCACTATCCTCGTGAGTACGCACGGCTTTAGAGGAGCTGCGAGGGTCCATCTCCAGGCGTGGTGAAACACAACACGGAGGTGAAATACTCCGTAAACTTCTTCAGCCCCGTGATGTACCCAACATGCACGCTGTCCTGGAAATTGGGTCGCACCGTCACCATGGTTACCTCCTCTTCCTGTCCCGGTTCCCAAGCCAACAGCTATAATAAAAAATTTGGAAAATATCTGAGTGGAAAATTGGCAATTACAAAAGGCCAACTAGGGGTTTTACCTCAGGGCAATAAAGGAAAACCCTCAATTCATTTTTGATGTCACTTCCTGTTCATTATATTCAAGCCTCACCAAGCAATTGCAAGAAAGAGTAAGGAGTAACCAATTGGCTAATCTGGAATCAGCCCAATGAGTGATAAACCTGCATTAAGACCCAGAGCACAGCACCTCTGCTAAGTGCTAATGCACAATGACTGCACTCTCATTAGGAAGGAGTCCATTAAAACGCAGCCAGTTGCGAATAATTAAAGTGTTTGGCTAACGGTTCCCTTCGGCAGCCATGTTTTTTTCAGGGTGTATTTTTGGAAAATGTCTCCCTGGGAAAGGTGGATGAAACCTGGCAGAATGCGAAGTAGACGCTTAGGGATTCAGCGACGCTTCTCTCTCTCGCTTTCAAAGCTTGGCAGCCCTCTCCAAGGAGGGCCACGGCCGCCCAGAACATGCTACTCGAGGAGGAAGGTTCTGGAAAAGTAGGGCACCCCCCACACTCCCTAATGCAGCCCCCCTCCCCTGCTCCCTTTCAGCTCCTGGGAGACTGGGATTCTTTTGTTCTCAGAAAACAGCCTCCCATGAGAAAAAGAACCTGAACCAGTGCCCGTCGAAATTTGAATTAACTGAAACCACAGAGGGATTAGAGCCTGGTTAAAATAACCTTCCTGAGAGCGTCTCAAATTTTATATTAGCACTGTGCGTGTTGCAGTCCCTACACGACCTAGCAAATAAACAGAAGTGGTCGTGAGCAGCAAACTAAGTTGTAACTATGACTGCAACTCTCCCCAGCTCTCGAGACATGTACGGCTTCTGGAAAGGGTGCTTGCGGTCGCACATACGTGAAGTACTGGGGGGAACCGAGAAGGGCACCTCCTACTGGCTGGAGGTGAGAAGGAAGGGGCGGGGTAAAGAGGCAGCAGGAGTGGTGTTTTTGCCGAGGAGGACAGGAGGCAAGACGAGAATTCCTAGGTCAATGGTTCCGAGACCGTACGCTACAGCTGTCTCAAGCCGCTTTTCTCAGTGCAAGGCTTGTAAGGACAGCAAAATTCCACCGTCTCGAGACACTCGTTCAGTGGGCCGCGCCAGTCCCCTAGTGGAGAGACACTGCAGTAGGACAGTTACTGCATTTGCAAGCCACTGCGCCAAGCGAGTCTCGAGACACTCGTTCAGTGGGCTGGGCCAGTCCCCTAGTGGAGCAGGACGGATACTGCGAGTGGCCCGTGCCACAAGACAGTACAGTTTACAAAATGTTACAGGCCCTGCTGCTTTATAGATCTTATTTCCACAAATAAGGTGACATCACACACACAGACACACACACAAAACATGAGTGCATACAAAGACATCACACATACAAAAATTCACATACACAAACACACACACACACACACTTGCACGCGAACACACACATTGCCCAACTGCCAAGCAATCATCAGTTCATCTTCCCAACCCCCAGGTGGCGATGTAGTAGAAAGAGGCATCGCTCACCTTGTAGCCCTGGTTGATGCCGTTGATGAACTGGGGGCTGGGGGCCGTCCAGGTGAATCGTATGGCAGTAGAGTTGACCGGCTCTACTTGCACGTTGCCAGGAGGTATGGTGGGCACTGTGGATGGGAGCGAGGGCAGGAATAGAGGTTATAGCCAGAAACAGGTAGATACCTGCAGTTCCTGTCACCTCACCTTCGAGCTGTTTCACTGGGAAACAGTGCTAGCACTAACTCCAGCACAAATTTTAAGAATAGCAGAGGTAAGAGATTCATCGACATTACTTTCTCACACCGCCCCGATGGTGAAACACAAATCCCTGCAAGAGGCTCACACCTCACCCTCCTCTTTCCGGTGGAGAGCTAATGTGACAGTGTGAGCGTATTCAAGACTTGTAGAGGCTTTTCCGGACCAGAATCAGTACCTAGCGAGACACAGTTTGCAGGTAAATAGCTAGCATGTGGTGCGCTTTACTGCAGGGATAATAGCGAGCCATAGCCCTGGATATTTGAGACGGCTCTCTTCTCTAACACACCCAAATCAAACGACTACCTTGTTATCAAGCAATTGTCTCATAATCAAGACCTTGATATGCTACAATATCTTGAATCAGATGTGTTAGAGTAGAGTGACATCTAAAATATGGAGGGCTATGGTTCTCAAGAAGCCTTACCCCTGCCTTAATGTTAGGAAACTGCTGTGCATTGTGGGACTGACTGGCCTATTCCTGGCATAACATTATGTCCGCTTACTTTATGCTATGTTACATCATGTTATATCATATATTTTAGTGTTATGTTATTTTATGTCATGTGCTGGTGTGTTATGCTATGTTCTGCCATGTTATATTATGTATCTTTGTGTTATTTGATGTCATGTCCTGAGATGTTATGCCACATCATGTTGAGTTATCTTATTTCACGTCATGTCCTGTAATACTAGGGCAGGTCCAAGCTCAACTTCTTTTTTCAACGACCAGAGCCTTTTCTACCTGCAGTCCAAAGGCAAAAGGAGAAAAGTGGATGCCATTCTGGAAAGGGGACGCCAATTTAAAACGCGGAGCACCAAACAACTTTCTCAAATGAATTTTATTAAACTTTTCAGAAAAGAACCATGTTACGTCAATCACATTTCTGACAGCTGACCAATCAGGATGAGTAGAGTAGGGCGCCGTGTGCTTTCCTCATCAACTCCCTGATCCTACTTAGAAAGAAGTCGTCTCCAGTGCCAGTAGTTTCAGTGCCAAAGACCCACGAAGATGGACCAAGCACCCATTGAACAACTCGTGATTTCAGTTTCATACTACATAGAGCTTTACGATATGAGTTATAAATGCCAAAGCGACATACACATGAAAGAGTCCATCTGAGAACCGAATGGCGGATCTTTGGATTTTTCTACCAAGTACACGTCTAAAATTCAGCCATCGATAGCTAGCTAGCCACGTAGCTAGTTGTCATGATAACAGAATGGGCCTACTCACACAGAAGTTGCTCAAAAAGCACTGAAAGGCAAAAAAATATATATATCTATATATTAAAAAAACAAAAAATAAGAGTTCAGTATTCCCTTACGATATATTATGTCTGTCACCATTATGTGCTTTTCTATTATAAATTCACAAAAGCAGCACTAGAGCTCGTTAACAAGGCTGAGTACGGCTCAATCATGTGACTAAAAAGGACTGGTGTCTTCAAAGGGTCCACCGACATCTGCTTTATTTTGTGGGCAAAGTTCATGTTGTGTTTTAGGAATATGACCGATATTTAAAAACAGGAATCTCTTCCTTTGGATGCATTGCCATGGTGCGGCTCTCCATAGATCCTCCCCCCTCACACCTTCTGTTATTTGCGTCTGAAAAAACCCCTCGCTGTTAAGTCACAGCGACACGTATTAATGACTATGATCTCAGAGCAGATGTGCAGTAAAGCGAGTCGACTTCATTATCGCGGGCGTTAGCATGTACGCGCCGTGTCTATGCATCGCTTCTAATTCTGCTCTCGCCCTCTGTTCACACCTCCCCTACGGAGATGAATAAATGTACAGCAAAAACATCTGTCTGCACAAGCGTTTCGGTCTCGTAATGAGACGGTTTTCCCATAAGTAGAAAAATAACAGAATGGTATAGATGACTTCCCCCACCCCACCAGCCCTTAAAAAGATTCTTGCACCATCAGCCAATCCTGAAAAAATAAAGCTCTCTTACCTCTTTGACAATTATTGCCTCTAATCAAGATTTTACGTGTAACCATCCGACTAAAATACTATTCTAATTATCATGACAGTGATTGATGACCAAGTTTCATTCATTAGTTGAAATCAGATGTACTGCGCTAAAACAAAGACAGCACAGTAAAATGTTCAGAGCTTATTCAAGAGGGAAAGAATCAGTTTGAATCCATTCCGACAAAATGGGCTCAAATGGACTTTGCAAGAGTTAATTTTACTCGGAGAGTATTGCTTTAAGTTTGAATACTTTCCAGCCATTTTTTTAGGCAAAATTTTTGTTTGCTAACACGAGCAGGTGAAGAACGGAGAGATAACGTTCAGAACGTCGCAAAAAAAAATCAGCTTGAGCACCCTCAAATTTTTTCCCCTCACAAGCAGTCATCTTAGACATCTTTGAGCTTTACATGAAGTCAAAACTTGTTCATTCTTGCTTGCGTCCCATGCAGCTACTGTGCGTCTGCACTGATCTAGGAAAAGCCACAGTGAAATACAGGTTCAGAACAGATGGGCTTTCCCTGCCCAAACAGATTTACATCCCATGAGTTCATAGGCTGTAATGTAGTGCCACTTCATGTTGTGAAATTTTGCTGCAGGTGATGTGATGAAACAAGATGACACGTAAAATTATCTAATATTAGGTTGGATAATGTCACATTGTGTAACGTCTGAAGTTTGTTATTAAGCAAGTATTCCGCAACTTAATATTGCATTGTCAATTAATCCAATATGATGCCATGTAATGTGGTACGTCATATGAGATCATGCAATGTGATGTTTGATTTAAGGTGAAGTAATATGACGTCATGCAATGAAACATGATGTAATCTAATATTTCATGTGATGTAATACGTAGTAATGCAATGTCAGATGTGATGTAATGTAATATGACATCATGTAATGAAATTTATAATGTAATATCATATCCAATATAATATGCCACGTAATGTAATATGAGGTGATTTAATGTCATATGTGATGTTATGGAATGTAATGTCAGGTCACTTAATCTAACGTGATGCACTGTATTGCGATGACGGCATACACAATCTCACCTCCCTGCAGGGTCCACTCAGTCACCTTGTGGCTGAAGGTTCCGAGCCCCGCCCCGTTGTAGGCGGCACCTCGATCTCGTAGTTGGTCCAGATGATCAGATCCTCCAGCAGAAGGTTGGTCACGTCAGGGTTAGAGATATTCTTGTACTGGTACCCAACAGGAAGCCCGGCCAAACAGTACCTGAGGGGACGGAAATGCCATCTTTCCAGACTAAAGTTCTCTTTTTCTATCCCGTGTCTGTTGCCTTCAACCCAACCGCTTCCCAATTTTATGCGTTCAACTGCATGATAAGTTTGCCAAAACAATTTAAATGTTCAGGCAAACTCTTGGATATAAGTATCGATAAGGATATGCTTTAATTCACTGGCTAGTCCTGGCATCCAGTGTCTTTAACAAAGTGCGTTGGACACAGTTTTCTCACTCAGAGAAGAATGCAGGGAGCCAATAAGCAGTGAACCAAAAACGTGCCTTTTAGGAGAGCAATTTCTTATCCAAATTAACTCACATTTGATTAGATTAAGCAGGGGTAGATGTTCCCCAGAGCAACGTATGATTAAGGATATTTCTAAGGAGCTGCACTTGTCTCATTGCAAATACAAAATGGCTGCTAGGCTATGCGCCCCCGGAGTATTCACCATGCATCGTTCAAAAACGGCTGCAGACAGTGGAGGCCAAAGTCGATAAGCCCCAGCACGTGGCGCCCGACAAGCATGGCGGGAATGAGCGCCAGAGAAGAAATGGGCATGAAACCCAGAGGGGACTTGGCGGGAGCCGCTAACAGATGCACTGCCGAACCAGGCTTGGCAGGACTGCAGCGTGTGTGCTTCTGAAACAGCTGAAGTCCAGAGCCTTAATCTGGCCAGTTAACCCTGAGCATTCCAGCACTGTTTTTGGAGATCTACTGTCCCGAGGGTTTTGCCCCAACCCTAACAAATCTCACCTCATTCAACAGCTAGAGCAGGGCTGTCCAACCCTGTTCCTGGAGATATTGCATCCTGTAGGACTTCACTTCAATTCTAACAAATCTCATCTCATTCAACAGCTAGAGCAGAGCTGCCCGACCGCCTGTTACTGAAGATCTACCATCCTGTACATTTTCACTCCAACCCGGACAAATTTCGCCTCATTAAACATTTGGAGCTGGGCTGCCCAACCCTGTTCCTGGAGATCTAGCATCGTGTAGATTTTTGCTCCAAACATAACAAATTTTACCTCATTTAACATTTACAGCAGGGCTGCCCAACCCTGTTCCTGAAGATCTACCATCCTGTAGGTTTTCACTCCAACCCTAACAAATTTCGCCTCATTCAACATTTGGAGCAGGGCTTGCTAACCCTGTTCTTAAAGATCTACCGTCTTGCAGATTTTCATTCCAACCCCAACAAAGCACTACTCATCCAACAGATTAACCTGTGGACTATTTGAATCAGAGACCTCTGTCAAGAAGCAGGATCACAGATTTAGTGACATAACTGCACTCAGCAAACTCGAAAAGACTCTTTCCATTTAAGTCTGCTGCTCCACATTTGGGAGGGATTCAGGTCTCCAGTCGTTGTCCAGTTAGCTTGGAACTCACTGTTCTGCGAAAGACAGTCCGAATGCCCAAAAAAATCAGGGTTGAGATGAAGACCTGTTGGACAGCAGATTTCAAGGTACAGGGTTGGGCAAACCTGGCTTAGGGACTATAAACACGTGCACTTCCTGTGTCCGTTTGCAATACTCTAACAGTGATCGGATAGCTTGATTTCTGGGGTGCAGGGCAGCTTCCCGGACTGAGCATGTGCAAGGGGGTGGCGTTTGGCGAGTCAGAACTCACCTTACGGTATAACCTCGTAGCAACCCGTTTTGATGGCTCTCAGGTGGGGGCTGCCACTGGATCATGATGGACTGGTTGGTGCGCCCGCTGGCGATGACGTTCTGCGGGGGGGCACTGGGGGGCTCCTCTGGCAGGGAGACCCTGGGGGGGTGGAGGGGAGCTTTTAGAGATACACCAAACCTCATGTGCAAATCCAGGTTCAGGAGGTTAACCCTTGTCACGGCGTCCACGGGCCAGCAGGGAAGTTAAAAACAAACTACGTCATTTACACAGCTTGTATGTAACGTGAGATACTCATGCCACATACTGTATCTTCGGAAAGCTAAGATTCTTGTGATTCAATTGATGCCAACCATTTCAAAATATAATCATCACAGCAGCTTTAATCAACGCCTGTGTCACAGCTTCATGCTGTGGTTCCATTGTGTTTTTTCAGCTAATAAGTCCCAGCTACACTCATCTGCAGGCATCTGTTTGCAAAAAAAAAATTCAGGGGAGAATAAAAACCTTTTACTTCAGTGTGTTCCAACTTAGATTACTCAATGACAGTAGCACTTACAGTGATTCTTTCAGTTGGGGGAAAAACTTCAGAGTGTTTCCTTTCAAAAGAGACCAAAACCATCCATATTCTCCAAACGGTTCAAGAACAGCTTTCAATTTACTTTGGGTATGCCTTGGATTGGCATTTTAGGCAAATTTTACCGGAGTGTTAAAGGGTTTTAAAAGTCCATCCCGATATTTTCCTCCAACCAAAAAAAGTAGCATCCAGGACAGGGATACTCAGTCTTTTCCAGAATGAGCCAGTGTGGATGCAGGCTTTCATTCTAACCAACCAGTCACACATCTGATTCCACTAATCAACCCTTAAAGGTCCCCTCTTATGCCACCAGGTGCACAGCTAATTAGCCATTATGAGCCAGTTCAAAATCTCCCCTTCCTGACATCACAAGGGGGAGTGACCACCCAGAATAATGAAATCTGATTGACTGCTTGGCTGAAGGTGATCAGTTCTTCTTTCCTCTGGTTGGTTACTTCCCCATGTGATGTCAAAAGGAGAAAGATTTTGAAATGGCTTGTATTAACTAATTGGCTGTGCACCAGGTGACATAATAGGGGACCTTTAAAGCTTTTGCCATAGACCCTTGATTATTAGAATCAGGTGTGAAACTGCATGGTTAGAATGAAAGCTTCACCCACACTGGCTCATTCTGGAAAAGAGTGAGTACCCCTGATCCAGGAGAGAGCGCTCATTGGTTAAATTGGCAGGTTGAGTTCGTTGGTTTGAGGAACAACATGGCAGGACTTTTACTTTCTGACACATAAACTTTACACCTCTGCGTCTTACCAACCCAATCCGTCTTCTGTGTCTGTCTCCCCGACAGCGGAGCACGGGCGAGCTAGTGAGCTTGTCTTCCTGTCAGCCTGTCTGCTTCTATGTCTGTCTATGACAGTCTTCCTCTCTGCGTGTTCCTCTGCCAGCATGACTAGCTGTCTGTTTTTCAGAAGCAAAGCTCCATTCCGCAAAGAAGACACGAGCGTAAGAGAATTTATTTATTTATCTATTTTTTTGTTAAAGATCTATTCCAGTGTGGAACTGCTTCTCAGTAAAATCCAGCGCTCAGAGTTAATTCAGCTCAGAGTATATGGTAATTGTGTAGTAGGGCCCATAATATGTACTCTGTAAGAGATATTTTTTTTAGCCTGTTCTCCAGAATGTTCTATTCTAGATGGGCTGAGTGACCTGTTCCACTCATGAAGTGTTCCTATGTTCTATAACTGACCTGTGGTACCCATAATGTATTCTTATGTTCTTGATGGGATGAATGACTTGTTCTACTCATTATGCATTCTTATGTTCTATATGGGTCGAATGACCAGTTCTACTTATTATGTGTTCTTACGTTCTACATGGGTCCAATGACCAGTTCCACTCATTATATATTCTTATATTCTAGATGGGTCGAATGACCTGTTCTACTCATAATGTATTCCTATGTTCTAGATGGGCTGAATAACCTATTCAGCTCATTAATTATTCTTATGCTCCAGATGGCCTGAATGGAAATTGTCCTCGTTCTTGTGTCCTAATATCTGAGTGTCTGTCTGCTGTCTCGCCAGCCCTTTTATCAGCGAGCAGCAGAGCTATTGTATGACAGTCTTACTGGGGCCACCGTGGGGAAACACGATCGCCCCGCACGCAAGGAATCCTGGGACCAGACAAAAGGAGGACACATGAAGGAGATGAGATGGCTCACACAGTAACAGAAATTAATGCGTCCTGAATCAATTCAGCTGGGTGCCTCGGTATTCCCCAGCTGTCACCAAGGCGTCAGACGAAGAGGAGACAGCATTTGAGGAGAGAAAGCGGAGATTGTTTGATATGGTATCTAAGGGCGACACAAAAGGGCCCTTTGAAGACCTGGCCCAGCTGTGCAGTTCCGGAACCCCCCGCGGGCTTCTGTGACCTCACACAGATGCACGGAAACGCACACAGCAGCTGCTCTGATTGGTGTTGAAAATGCACTGCACTCTGGGGATTTGAGTTCTGTTTTTTTTTCTTCTTCTTTTTGAAGAGATGACTCACTCCGGCTCCCGTCTCTGCTTCTGTGAGTCTGAGTTACGCTATCGAAGTGCTGTTTTGTGGATGTGTATACGTGAGTGTGACTGTGTGTATGTGAACGTTTGTGTTCACGTGTGAGAGTGTGCGTGCGCATGTGTGTGTATGTACTGGATGTGTGTCCGAGAGATGGATAAACACACACACACACACACACAAACACACATAAAATAAACACAAGCAATGAGTCCTTCAGTTATCAATGGACGAAAACAAACCAAACATGAGTCTATGGAAGAAAAAAAAAGCCTGGGGATGCGTGGTAGTACATCAATGTCCCAGGTTGTTGGCAGAGTGCTGGAGGAGGTGCATTATGGGTAGTGACCCACCGTTCGGTTTCCCGGCTGAAAGGTCCCTTCCCCACGTCGTTGACAGCACACAGACGGAACTGGTAGGAGCGTGCCGGAATGAGCCCACTAACGGCCACTGCGCTGGACTCTGGATCGATGTAGGCCAGGAGAACCATCCACGGGGCGTCTGGGGAGGGATGGACGCACACACACACACACACGGACACGCACACAGGTACACAAAGAGGCATGTAAACACACATACACACATACACACACATGATGGTACACAAAGAGGCATGCAGACACACACACACACACACACACACACACACAGGTACACAAACACACACATACACAAATAGACACAAACGTACAGATAAACACACACACACACACACACACACACGTGCACAGGTATACAAAGAGATGCACAGAAGTACATGCGCAAAGCCAAACACACACAAAGAAGCACACAGCCAAACACACACAGAGACAGAGGTAAACAAGCAGTATTATTAACACCTTTGATTTTGGGGGGGTTAAGGGGGGTTCACAGTGATAAATTTCAGCCCTGTTGCCAGTTGCACATTTAATGGGCCTACTAGCGTGTGTACTTTTTAAAACATTTGTATTTTTATATTGTAATGCCACTCATAAGCCAGAATTGGCTGGTCTCAGTGTATTTGTGAGAGTGTGACTATAATAAAGATTTACCTACCTACCTACCTTTAATGTGCCAGACACACCGTCCTGGACTACATTCAATTCTAAACAGGGATTCCCCAGAAAAGTGAATTTAGCTTGTTTAGCTTGAAAACTCATTATCATCTTATCAACTCTCCTCACTGTTCTTACAACTATCTGTTTTCCTGCAAATAAGCCCATTTTCATCTCCAAACCTGTCAGTTCCCCCACCCGTAAAATAAGCCCACTGTGTTTTAACTGCTGGTCCCAGCATCTAGAGCCTCCATCCTGACCCCCTCCACCTGTCCCGGGAAACTCACTGTTCTCTGACACCTCCAGGACGTATCGGATCAGTGGGCTGTTTCCGTCGAAGGGTTTAGACCAGGTCAGGTTAATCGCCCTCTTCTCTGTGGAGCTCAGGACTGCACTGGGGTTTTCTGGGGCATGCGGCAACTGCCTGTAACGCGGGATGAATGTTGTTTATTTAAGTCATAATGGCAGAAAATTTACAAATACACAGATGGGAGTGGCTAATATATAGATTGATCAGCCTGGACCCACAGAATCCATTGAAAAAGATCATGCTTCTCTATAGCGCCACCATATGGGCCATGGGGATTTTTTTTTTGCCTTGGTAGTGAGTAAATGTGGGAACCAATATATCACATTTGATAAGTCTAGCTTCCATAGTTTTTGCTAGGGAAACACTCGCATGAATTTTTGAAAGAATTTCCAGTTACTGGCACATAATTTTTCATGGAATTCTTTGCCCTGCAAGTTTCATGTTGATTGGTCATTGCTAAGTCAGTCAAGTAGAAGTTGTTACCAGATTGGCTAGTGGGTAAGTTTAAAAAAAAATATATATATGTATATCTTCTTAATTAGGAAGGACTAGTGGAAGTTTATTCAAAGATGCAGCATACAAAACTAGAGCCGAAAAGATATAGGGCAACGTTACAGTTTTGGTCCCTGCGGCGCCACCTACTGATAAACTGGCCAACTGCAATCAAAGTTTGTTGGCTCGAGCTAAATCTGTCCCGCCAAAAAAGCTCTTTGACTTTGAATTAGAGGACGAAAGAGCGTGGCAGTAACAAGAAGGGAGCAAAGGAGGAGAAGCGTTTCAAATACCGCCGTCTTTTCTAAAATGTCATTTAATGACTGCAGGGACGACTAAAACATATTCTGCACACAGCAATCACCATCCCCCAATAGGGAATAAGGCATAAACAGTGTGTAATCACTGATAAGCAGTCCAATCCGTTCAACATGCAAATAGTGTGAAAGCTTTTAATGGCATTTTCTCATATGGTAGGGCAATATTTGCTTCATGCCAATAAAGCATATTGAATTAAGCTGAGGGGCCAAATGAGGAAGGGAGATGGGAATTTAAAATAAAAAACAGCAAGGGAGAAGGAGAAGGAGAGGAGATAATTAAAAACAGAGGAGAAAAGGAATTACACAACTGTTATTGATAGGTGGTGATAGTACGCTAATTCACAAGGCCACGGCGGAAAAAAAGAAAAAAAAAAGAAAAGCCGTCTGCTCATCTAAGTGGGCCGTATGGCGGGTGAGTTATTTTGTAGGGCGCAGGGCTAACAGCTCTTCTGTCACTGCCACACGGAGAAAAAAAAAAATCGTCATTTTCCGGTTCAGGAATAAAGCCGCTTTATTGAGCCGTTTCCGCGCCGGCAATGGAGCGTGGTGTTTGCGTCGCTTAAAAACAACATCTGTTCAAAAGGGAAGGAGCGAGAGAGGGGAAGAGAGACAGAGATAAAGACAGAGCGAGAAATCAAACAAAAAAAAGAAATTGGCAGATTATTTTCATTTGGCCCTGAAACTGAGACAATACTGTAGCAGTCTATCAGGCCGCAAATGAATACACAGCGAACAAAAGAAATTTTGGGCGAAGTACTGGGCTCGGTGCGCACAGCCTGGTGTCAGAGGCTGACGTCCACAGACCAGGTGCTCGAAGAGGAGAGGCTGTGCTCCCACTATGACGAAGAGACATCCCTCTCAAATAATAAAACAATCTGAGATTTCCTCCCCAAATTTACCAGACAGCAGTCAACACAAAGGGGAAAGAGACCTGCTAAATTTTTGCTGCTTAAAAAGTCGTCACCTGCTACAGCTGGAGCGACAGGTGGGAAAGTCTAAGGTTGCAGTTGTTGTCATTCACCAAACGCAAATTAGTTTTAGCATTTACAGTTATAAAGTGTTAATTTGTTAATATGTTATTATGTGTTGTGCTTTATATAGTTTACTGAAATTTTCTGCACAGCTGTGGAAACATCGACATATGCTACAGTATGTCAATTAAGCACTTCAAATATGAAATTTGACATAGAGTACGCAAGAGAAATAGAGAGAGAGGAGGAGAGGTATGGCAGATGGAGAGTGGGGGCATTCAGGAGAAGAGGAGGGCAGAACACAGACTCTGAAGAGAGGGAGAGGGAAGCAGAGAGAAGGAGAGAAAGAGGCAGGGACGGAGAGAAAGAGAGAGTGAGAGATGCAGAAGGACAGAAGGAGATAGAGAAAAGGAGGGAGGGAAAGAGAGGGAGGGAGAGGTAGTGGGAGAGAGGTAAAGAAATAAAGAGAGAGAGGTAAAGAATGAGATACAGAGGGTTGGAGGGAGGGAGAGAGGGATGGAGGGAGGTGTGAGCGAGATGGGGGAGAGAGAGGGAGGAGAAAGAGAGGGAGGCTACAGCTGAGAGAGGAGTAAAAAAGAACAGGGCAGTGGGATAGAGGAACCGCAGTAGGCAGAGGTGTTCACTCCAGGGGGCAGGAAGTAAGAGTCCCGCCATGTTTTACTTCCATCTGCAAACTGTCAGCTGGTGTCACTAATCAGTACAGTCTGCAGGGTGAGGGTGTGTTCAAGTGAGCAAATACAGGGGATTTGGACAAAATCCTGAAGATGATTTCTACCATCTGAACCCAGACTGTATACCTCTGACTATTAGCATCTTCCCATTTAAACAACAAAAAAAAATATTCACGATAGATTGTACTTCATATAACTTCAGCAACTTGTTACAGTCAATGTCATGCATAAATATAACGTAAATATTTAATGAAATTACTGGAAATGGCTGCTGAAATCATGCATTTGTACTGAAGCCATTTAGGTCATATGTTCAACTCTGAGACGAGCTCAGACTGCCCTGATTTGAGACTGGGTCTGTTACATGAAGGTCCAAAGCCAATACAGCACACTGAAGATAGCGAACGGTAGAATTATGTCAGGCACCACGCTGATTCATAGGAGCCTCTGAAGAGGGCAGATTTTAAAAGTATCAACATTTAGACACAATAAATAAAAGAGTAAGGGTATGCCTGGATTTTTGGAAAAGTTTCATTATGTAAGACACACAATGTAGCGTTAGCACTTCAATCTTTAGTGCTTCTTGGAGCTGCATTATGAATAGGGACGAAACAGAGATGTAATTTTACAGTATATTACAGACAGACGTAGAGGAAGAGGAAGAGAATAATGAAGCTGAGGGCAGGGGGACAGTCTGACCTGACGCGCAGGTGTGCGCTGCGGGAATCGTTCCCCCCGACAGACGTGACCCTGCAGGTATAAGTTCCTATGTCCCCAGACCAGGTTTGGGATATGTGTAACGTGCCGTCTGTGTCTATCTTGATCCGAGGGAGGGCCAGGGCGTTAAGGACAGTGCCCTCTTTCTCCCAGACGTACCTGGGACACACAACACACACCACGGGTGACTCAGAGACGCCGACATTTGTCGGCGCGCTAAACTGTTACAGGTTCACAAGGTCTGCTCTCTAACACCAGCATGACTGCGCTGCTTATACCAGTTATGGCTGGTGAACTGGTAAAAAGTTGAAGACTAATCATTTATTTTCAAGGGATGTTCTGTGCTTTTTTCAGCTCACCAGCTGCCACTGGTATATATTGTACATTTCTGGTGACAGACAATGGATACATGTACACCTAAAGATAAGCACACATTTACATAAACATATGCGACCCTGCCTGTGATAACCCAGGTAAAGTCATTTTTTGGTGATGTACAGTTTTTTTACACGTAGTCATTCTACATCAAGTAAGGAATATTCTGTGAAAAAATCTAACTGATATCTCTAATATTGACCAAGAAAGGTCATTTCAAAGTTTTGGCAAATTTCAGGCTCAGAAAAACTGTTTTTCAAGAAATTCCGATTTAAAAATAATTACATTTTTAAAACAGCCATACTTTTGAACCATAATTTTCCTGACTATGTGTCATATACCAAATTAAAGCCTACATTCTCCTCTTTTCATCCTTGTATGATACATACATGGGAAAATTTTAGTAGTTTGACAAAATCAGTCTTTTTATAAGGATGCGCATGACCAAAAAGCATAAATCCCATTGAAATGTATGGAAGGAAGGGGTATCATATAAACTTTACTGCAACAGCAATTACGGAGCAAAAATAATTCTATTGAGATAATTTGTATATTTTATCAGTAAAATTGCATATCAGTATCAAAATCTCTTTCAGCTCCAAGGCTATGGCATAACATTTTTATAATATCCCAGAAATGCTGCGTTCTTGTGTTTCGGGTGCCGCCGCAATATCGGATAAAAAGGTACTTCCAGGGATGCGTTTTCCGCAATCACAGATGCTAACTTACATAATTGGAACCATTGACTGTGAATGGATGAACTTTGTAAGTTGCTAACTTAGTTAGCAACTTACAAAGTTCATCCATTCACAGTAACTTAGTTAGCAACTACGCTTTTGGGAAACGCACCCCAGAATGATGGGTCTGCATGTCGTCAATGTCCAAACACCAATTTGTTTCGCGAAGTAGCTGGCATGACATGTCTTCAAACTAGGCAGGTTAGCTTCACAAGTCGTTAATCTATAAACGCAAACACTTAATTTCTGACATTTACGAGGTGATGCGACATAACCCATGGAGAAATCCGCACCCGGCTTAAGTCGCAACTCTTCTGCCATACCACGAAATGACCTTCTTTACAATGGTACGGATTGATCTTATGGTCTACATTAATTTTCAATGGTTGAAAAGAACTTCCTAAACCGAATGACACCCAAACTATCGGGTGTTTATCTGCCGAAGGTAAACTAAAGCCGATTGAAACGAGCCTAGAGGAAACCAACTTCCGGTATTTCTCCATTAAAAAACGTAAACGTAGTGTCAATAAATTAATTAAGTTTAATATGTAAGATGTTAGAAATTAATTTTTGAACACTATATTTTGAAACCCCAATATGTAACCTATCATTTACACCAATAAACTCACATCTTATATTTTTGACATTTTTTATCGCTGGAACTACTTGACGGCCTTTATCTTAAAATCAGATCAGGCGAGTTTAGCCGGGTTTTCACAGGCGGGGTCATATATAGAGAGACATCTACTCACACACATATACACATGCTCTCTCTCTTCCACCCTCTCTCTCACACACAAAGCATACACACTGAGTCACGGGCACACCGTCAAACGCATACGCTCATCCACTCACTCATTCAAACACACAGCCACACACACATTCGCTCACTGGCCTGTCTCTAGCCATCCAGCAGTCGATTTATGCAGCAGACCAATTCTCTTTTTAAAGCCCCTTTCATATATTTCTGCTGTACCGTTTACTTTCCGCAATTTCCCCAGGGCATCGATCTCAAACACCTTCGCCGAGGGTCAGGGAATAATTCCAATCTTTTCATGTCGTTTTCTCCGAGTTTTTTAATATTCCCTCCCTGGAGCTTTTGTAATAACTGTACGACTGGACGGCGGTCGAAAGCACTCCGATTTGATTGACTGAAGTGATAGCGGTTGCCGCACCGTGCTTAGCTCAACCCGCTAGCGGTCAACCTGTACCTGACTGTGACGCTGGGGTCATGGGTCACGCCGCAGGTCATTGTGGCCTTAGTGCCCTTGATGACGCTCTGGTCCTGCGGGGGGCTGGTGATTCGGGTTCGAGCTGCGAATTAAAGCAGAGAAGAGCACAGAGGGGACAGCGGTGAACGATACAGCAGGCCTGTGAGTGAGAGATACAGGGATTCACAGAGATGGGTCATTCACAGAACACGGTGACAAACCCACCCCTTCAGTTTATGCACATGACACAGTTACAACTAGATAGTCCAGTCAGTCGCAACTGCATAGGTGTAGCCCCCGAAAGCCCGCTTCTCTCCTTTTTTTGTGCATTATTTGGCCTATACTGTCGCCATGGCAACCAAAATCGATAGGTGTCATAAGTGAAGTATAACATATGTCTATAACAAGCATGAATCCATTGTAGCCGCCCGACTTCGTCCAGGGGCAAAAATTAATTTCCAGAAGCCCCGCATAAAAGACATCAATAACTGAACATTTAAAAAAATAAAATAAATTTAGCAAATAAATAAATAAATAAATAAATAAATAAGGCGAGACTATTATCGCATAATTTTCTTTAAAATTCCTAAATGCCAACTGTCCGAAAAACTGCACTTCCCAGAGAAATGCTTTTGAGGCATTAGCATAAATTTGTGCAATTAGTTACTGATTTGCAATGTACTTGCAGATTTCTTTTTATTTAACAGGGTAAGTTTTAAAGAATCATTGGAAATTTTTCTTTTAATATACATGAAAAAGACTTTTCACCAAAAAAAAGGATTTAATGTAATTGCATAATTTATTACCTCTGGTATGATTAATGGTGGATGCTTTTAAATGAACCTAACATCTTGGAAAACACATCTTTTATGGAATTCATGCAGTGTGCCAGTCCTTTTAATACCAGTGACCATTACTAACACAGTGATTTTAAATAATTGCACATCAAGGAAGATTGACAATACTGGTCATCAAAAAAGACTTTCACTTCCATTACAATCTGCAATCAGACGCTACTGCATTATGAATCCCGGGTCTAGCAATGTTATGAAGACCATAACTGATAACAGGCATTTACAACAGTGCTGTGCAGAGGGCAACTCTGACGCACAAACACATGTAACCAACAGCAGGAAACCGAGCTGTGTCCTTCTCATTTCAACAAAGAACAGGAGGATGAGGCTACAGTGAGAACACGATCACCAAAATTGCAGAATTTAAGATTGGGGGGAAAAAAAAACGATGACGATCCAATGAATCTTGTAAACAAGATAGATGATACAATAAATAAAGGCCAATGATTGCGCCATCTTACATGATTAGTGCTAATGAAGATGTGTTATGAATAATTCATATAAACCTTTGTGAGTTTAACATTTTGCAATTCAGAGAGTCAAAATATTTTGACTCAAATAGATAGAGAGAGAGAGAGAGAGAGAGAGAGAGAGAGGAGAGAAGGCAGGAACACCTGCTCTGCAGTGGATAAGATCCAGAAAAACACTCAGGAGGTCTGCACACACACATGCTGCACTACACAAGCCAAAAACATCAATCATCCCATTTATTTAGAAAAAATTCAGACTACTTCTGCTGACAGTGTTCACTGTAAACGTCTACAACTGATTACAAGTAGCTGGTAAAAAAACTTAATCAGTTGAAGCCCCATGGACTTGATCATACTGCGTGCAATCACTGTCCGTAATTTTCTTAAGTAATCATTTTTTTCCAGTGCAGGTCACGGACACAGAAAAAGATAGCGTCAGACACAATTTGATTCCCCACGGCAAGAAATGAAGCCAAAAGTAACCTTGCCATTCTATAGAAGAACCGCACTGTGTCTAGATCTAGCGTTCTTTGCCGGGCATAGCTGTTAAAACTGGCAGAGTTCACACTTCACACCTTAGAATGACCATTCCATATTCTAAAAAAGACTCCTAACCGATTTTGAAATCTGGATGTATGTGTGTTTACATAAACTAAGAACCCTATTTTTCTGCAGGAGATCAAATAAGGTTTCCCTGTGTTCACACTGACAAACATACAAGCTAAAGTACTCTATTTAGTTCACTGAGCTACTGTATATAGTGTTTACATGCAACTATTAAATAATTTGTATTTTTCAAACATTTCTCACATGATAATTTATAAACAATGTGCTGTTTTTGTGAAGCTGTGGTAACCTGTGCTGAAATGTCATGCCAATAAAGCATTTTCAGTTTGAATTCGACTGATGGACACTTTGGACTCTCGCCGCATATCGCCACGGGTTGGGCCTTCCTTACCCCAGACCACCAGGTCGGCGGCTGCCTCGTCAATCCCGCGGGAGTTGCTAGCCATGCAGGTGTAGGTGCCGATGTCAGAGATGTGGGCGGGGCTGATGAGCAGGCTGCCGGACTCCAGGAGGGTGAAGCGGGGGAGCTGCACCGAGCCGCTGGCCAGAATACGCTCACCTGGGGGGGAGACGAGGGATTCGAAGGGTTAAATATCACATCGACCGGCAACTCATTCATATTTAACCCTTAACACCTACAGACCCATATATAGGTCCATCAAATGCAGCAGTTGTATTCAAACCTGTGGAACTTCAGGTCGATTATGAAATCTAGTGGTGATCTGAAGGTCTGAAACAATTCCAAATATGTCTCGCTAACTTAAAGGGGAATGTGTACAAAATTATGCAAAAGATCTAGATGTTTTCCATTTGATGTAATGCTGTGGCTATAAAAATATGGCATCCTGAAACTGAATATTTCTCTCAATATAACTGGGATGTAGCTTCAGCGAAGGGCTGCAACCAGCGAATACAGAATATGGATGTAGAATTGTCTTTTAATATGAGAAAAATGTCTTTTTATGTCTTTGACCGACCTTATAGGAAAACTTAAGTGAAAAGTCTGAGTTTAAGGGGTTGAAGATGAGCTGAAATCAAAAAACTTTCCTTTTTTTTTAAATAGTGGGAGCTCATATGAATTAATCTCTAAGTATATTTTCGACAACAATCACAAAATCATAAAACTTTGTGAATTTCAGCTCAAAATATCACTTCCTTGCACTTCCTAAAAAAACAATTTTAGTTTACTTTTGGTATGATGTCATCAGGTACCAGAGGACTTTGTGTTGATTTAGTAGGTTTGTCCGATATCCGTTTCCCTCCAATCAATGTCCTGCAATGCATTTTTAAATCCGTAACAGTTTTGAAAGCGTGTTCCCATTTAAAGCTGCAGTTAGTAAGTCTTATAAAAGTAACTTTTTGTCATTTTTGCTAAAACTATCACTGTGTACAGACAGTATTACATAAAACTAGTACTCTGTAATTTAAAAAAAGGCTCCTTTAAACCCACCTACTGCTCCTACTGAAATTTAGCAGAATCGTTCGGACCGACCAAAAAGAACCAATCAGAGCCAGGATCGTGTCTGACAGCCGTCAAACAGTGCACATGCAGCCACTGCAGACAGCCTCCTCCCCTTCCTCCTCAGTTCACACCAGTGCTCAGTCAAGCTCAAATCTCCGAGAGGGGTTCAGGAGCTTAGAAAACTAATGGCGCAACAACAGCCATCAGCGAGGGAAAAATACCGATACCTTCCATTACCGACAACGGCATACACGGCTAAGACAAGTAAGAAGAGGAAGCCAGAAGAAAAAAAAAGCACATAAAACCCCAATTAGACAAAGCCGGGATAAAACCAGAGTGAACATCGAAAATGGCTTTTCAGAGGTGGAGGGAACTCCGTGATCTGGAAGGATTAAAAAACCGACAACAGAGTTGGCGAATTTTCTGCTTGACAGGTAAATCCTGCTTTATTCGTTGGTTCATTTTGCTCCGCAATGCTCAGCAAATAAGCGAGATGGCGTCGCTCACATGCACAGCTGCATTTGACCCCAGCCCTAACCGGCATCAATTCATTTTAAATGTGCAAATAAGAAACTGAATATTTCTCACTTTGCGCGAGGCTTGTTTGAATAACCAGCGTCTTGTAATTGTTACAGTATTCCGTAGTGCATGTGATATTACTGAGATGTTGCAGTCGAGCTAACATTAGCTTGTTTTCGATGCTAGGGCTAACATTACTGGCGTAGTTTTATTAGAAAGTAGCAGAAAATATCTTTATGAAGTGACCTGGCAGTCTTATCGGTTTGTGTTGTCCACATATTTGTATAACGTTTTTGTGCTCTCCCAGCTAAATGCTGTCATATATGGTTTACTGGCCATTCAACAGGATTCACAACAGTTTCTGTACTCAAAAAAAACAGGTTAACTTACTGAAATAAGCGTGTGCTGGGTTTTTTACTGAATACATACTGCTGTAGATTACTTTTCATGTCCAGACATGATTTATTTCTGCTCGTTTGTTGGCCAGCAATGTTGACTGTTCACAACAGTAATGTCTAGCCTCGCAACTTGGCCGTTTTCATAATGTGAACTTTTGAAATCTCTCCACAGTCACATGCAATTAGCTCGCGTGCCTTCGCAAGCACGGCAGCTTCCTCTGGGGTCACTGTGGGCAGGAGGGCAGTGGAAAAACTAGGCGGGGTAATTCTGAAAGTTTTTTTTTTTTCAAATTTTCATGCTAAGTCCTCTCTCTCCTCATAGTTACCAACTGCAGCTTTAACTCCCATAAAATCGACTCCACACCCTCCAAAAATCCAGCTGAAAGTTTTGTGATAATCAGACGTCACATTGTGGAAGCTGTACTGCTCTAATGTCTGCTTCAAGGTGACTTTAACAAATAAATTTTCTGTGTGAGTACACTGAACTTGAAACATGAAAAAAAAAACATGAAAGCCAAATACAAATACAAAATGACACTTACACAGAGTAACAATTCTAAAAAAAAAAAAAAAAAAATAAGTTAAAAAACAGGCTCATATTTAACCTTTAACATATTAAATGCTACTGGATTGTGTTTCAATAATTCAACATTGTGATTTCTGTAGTGAAATAGTTCTACTACAGCAGATATCCAAAAAATGCTAAAAACAAGCCTGAAACCTCAGAAATGAGCAATTGAAGTTAGAAGAAATATAACCAGCGGGAGAAATTTTACGACGGATATGTCATATTTTTATGACGGTTTCTGAATAATTTTTCCTCAACATTAGACAGTAATGCATTTCAATTTCTGAAGGTAGAAAAAAGAGGCTCAACTTTTACTCAAAATGCATTTTTTTTGTCATTACTTTGGTATATGTCATGCGCTATTACACTGTTATAGCAGGTTATAAGGGGTTTATAAAAGGTGTATATAGGTAACATAGGAAAGTACAGGGCAGCTTTGAGCTGAGACCCAAGCATGTAATTACTAAGCTAATACAAACTATTGCCCTCTTCTGAAACTCATTCTGTGAATTCATATTTGGAGCCAAACTCAATGAGGGTCTTGAGCAAAGAGGTTTGTACTAAGTGGTTTCCATGACAGCAGATGACCTTTCACCTTTTTGCCAGGTGATGGCTGGGCGGGGAGCTCCGGAGGTCTCGCAGTGCAGGATGACGGACATGCCGTCAATCACCGTGCTGTCCGACGGGCCTGCCGTAATGTTGGGGGCGATGCCTGTGTCAGAGAGACCAGGGTACATGTCAGAGCGCACACACACACACACACACACACACACACACGTGGCGGAGTCAGGAGATGGGGATACTAACACACAGCACTCAGACACAGGGACACATCCACGCACACACTCATACACACACACACACACACACACACACATCCACATACACGGAAGAGTCATAAGATGGGGGTACCTACACACAGCACTCAGACACAGGGACACACCCATGCGCACGCTCACATATACACATCCACACACACACACACACACACCCTTGAAAGCTCCAAAATGGGAACACATACTCATACGCACAAACGTCAGAGCTGAGAGACAAGATCACGTACTCACAGCACTCAAACACACAAACACACACAAAAACACACATACAATACTCTTGGTTACAGGCAGCACATTTTCAATCACGCTGTTCCTGCTGAGAAGAATAGAATCATTCTCTGCTTGAACAGAATGGCCTTCAATGCCATCACTCAACTACCTGTACAGAAATTTCTCGACAAGCTGTGCAAGGATTTCAGTCGACTGGAGGCGCATTCAATTCAATATGTATCTCATTGAGGAGCATTGGTAAGCTATTTTTTACTACATAGACTAAATCGCTACACTGTGGTACAAAAAAATGGTATTTTAAAACCAAGTGCTACTGTTATTAAAACATGGAACATGTCACATGAATTTACAAATTCAAAGACAATACAATCCTGTAAGAGGAATACTGTATTTTAATATTTAATCTAAACCTCACAACAGGCAACGCACACATATATGTATACTGTACATGTGGACTCACATGCATATGGATGCATGCGTATGCAGACAGGCACAGTCATACCTACGCACGCACACACACACACACACACACACACACCCAAACACACACACATGCACACGCACACACGCACAGACACACACACACACACACACACACACACACACACACAGGCAAACACAGGCAAACACATGCACACACACACACATACACAAACACACAAATAAATATACAAAGGAAAGGGGATGGGAAATCGGCACTTGAAGAACAGATAGACCTTATATTTCACCAGAGGAATAAAAGGCTGCTAACGTGGCTCTTATAAGTTTCAGGGCTGCTAGGTTTACAGAACTAGTGCTAATAGGAGGTAGCGGCTAACAAGCCCTCAGTCCTCTCTAACAAGCCCTCAGTCCTCTCAAACAGGGCCCTCAGTCCTCTCTAACAGAGCCCTCTGCTTTAGAGCTGTTAGTCTGCAGACAGGAGGCAGGACTGAGGCTGTGAAAGCCAGGTAAAATAACCCACTCTGGGCCCCCAGTGCTGCCCATTCAACACACATCAAACAGCTGACAGCATGAGACAGAGGGATGAAAACACAGCATAACAGAGAGAAAGAGAGAGAGAGAGAGAGAGAGGAGAGAGAGAGAGAGAGGGAGGGAGGGACAGAGGTAGAGAGGGGAAAAGAGGGTGAGAGAGAGAGGGAGAGGGACAGATAGAATACACTTGCATCACCAAAACAAGCAAAACGGTAATAATCCTGTGTCATGATATGATAATAGCATGATATGATTAGATTTGTTGTTATCACCAACATTATAATTACTATAATCGCTGCTACTTGCTTTGTTGAATTATTTTTGTTCCCTGTACATTTGATCAGTATTATCCTTTTGATTTATAAATCCCCAAGAAAACAAAGACTTGTGCCTTCCTTTGCATTCTCTGTTCATTTGATTTTAGACTTTGATGTTATTAAGAGTGTTTTTTTTTTAATGCTTTATGCCTTGATGCCTTGGAAATACAATGTCCACTGTTTTGTTGTGCTAATATAGAAATTTCAAATGAATTGAGCGAGAGAGAGAGAGAGAGGGGGGAATGGAGGGGGGGAGAATGGACATAGTCAAACACACACAGGAAAGAGAAACGTGACATACTGGTGACGGCCAGGTATGTGTTGGTCTGCACCTCCCCCGCCAGGTTTCGGGCGAAGCACTGGAACATTCCGGTGTCGTCGGGCAGCAGGCCGTTAACCTGCAGACTCCCTCCCACCAGGACCCTGTAGCGCGGTGTCTTCACTGGGCTGATGGGGACTGCGTCCTTATACCACACAATGTCCGGCTGGGGGACACCTGTAACGGGACGCAGAGAGGGAGAAAAATGTGTGTGTCATGCATACACGCACACACACACACACACACACACGTGCATGCATACACACACATGCAAGTACGCACACACGGTGTTTATACCACCAAAGGTCCCCAATACACACAGACAAACACATTTGTATAGCAATACTTGCGAGGACATTGTATTGACTTACACTCATTCCGTACACCCTTTCCCAAAACAGAACTGCAACCAACTTATGCCTAACCCTCACCCTAACCTTACACTCACCTTAACTGTTACCAGTAATCCTCTGTGAGGACCAACCAAAATGTCCTCACAAAATCTGTGATTTCGCAAATGTTGGTTTTCACAAGCACAACGTATAACAACACAAGTTCAAACATACACATGCACGCACATGCAGTATATACGCACATATTGATACTCACACACACACACAAAGACACGCACACGCACACACACACACACACACACACACACACACCTCTGGCCTGGCAGGGGATGTCCACCACCTTTTCCATCTCAGCAGTGATGTGTCTCTCTGGCTCCTTAACAAACTGTGGAGGCTCTGTAGAGAGTGGGAGGAGATTATGATAATAATTACAGTTATGAAGCAGACGATTTTATCCAAACGCAACCTGTAATGGACTAGACCAAATTAATTCCAATCCCCTCCTGATACAGTTAAAGGTTAAGGGCTAATCTGAAGAGCCAAAGAGCTGCACTGATGTTCTCCCAACTACCCCCTGAGCATGAATCACAAACCTTTCAGAGCCCTGTTATGCACCTTAGTCCCCAGACTATGGGGTATGAATGAGGAGGGAAACGCAGTACTTGAGATGCAGTCCCATCCTTAAATCACACTGGGCAGAAGGCACAGAGAAACACAGGCTGTGTACAGCATTTTTCAATGGCTTCCTGTGCGGTGGGCTTTAGCCATTAGCTAGAAATAGCGGTTTAACAATTAGCTATAAATAGGCTAACACATTGGGTGCATCCAAATTGTTTTTAAACAGATGGCTTTTTCCGCTCTCTCCTTCACTGTTCCTTGACCTTGCTAGAAAACATCAGATGAGTCTACGGAAAGGAATAGAGAGATTTTGAAGGTTCCTCCGGACATGTTGGAGAAAATTCAGATGTCCTCTCCTTCCATTCGTCGCAAGCTCGACAGTGATTGATAATGACACGACTGTTTCAGCAGGAAAACTACTAGGAATGATGTATCCCATCGATAGTATTGCTGAGGATTGCGGTCAATAATCAATCATTCCTTTCTTCCAAAGGTTGTTCCTGTGTTTTCTTGCAGGATAGAAGCACCTTCTAGATCTAGGAAATTCTAGGTCCTTGAACGGGTCATGCGTGGTGTACACTTTGGTCAAAAAAAATTTGCAAGCCTAGGCATAAAAATACAAATATAACACTTTATTCTAAATGTCTCATTGAAAATTTCACCAGAAATACAATGTTTACACCGACCAGATCCTGTTTAAAAGATAAAATTCTATGCATCGCAGCACTACTGAGAAGTCCTGTTAGATTCAGATAGCACAAACAGTCACACAACAAATATTCAGCGAAAATGTAACGGGGCAAAAAATGCCCAGACGCTGCTTGGTGTTCAAAGGGTTAACTCTACATTTCACTGTGTAAAAAGATCAGTGAAGCCTCAGCTGAGCTCATAATGAGAAGGGACAGTTCTGAAAAGCAACAAACAATATTTGCACACTGTTTGTTGACAAAACAAACAAATATCCATGGAAACGCATGCATTCCAGGAGCTGTACAAATAGATACGTAGCGGTCAAAATGTGGTTAGATCTGTCGTGTTCCTTAGTTGCACTATGTGAGTGTTTTATTTGTTTGTTTCTTTTCTTAGTAATTTTGTTTTCTGCTTTTCCCCGCTAGCGCTGCATGTTGAATGTGAAAAATCAATACGAATGAAAAACTGCGAAAAAAAACTGACATTACAAAACGCTACTGATAAATTCTTCTCATTCTTTCTCTCCCGAAGAGTTTGTACAGTGTTAAGATGCCATGGCAGGATCAAAAAGAAAATCAGACAGCTTCTCACGGCAGTTACTGTACGGACGAAAAGCTTCAGTGAACACGCCGTGATTCGACTCGCGGGGGGAAAAATTACATTTCTCAAACAGCTGATAAACCTTTTGCCGTGTGACCCAATGATCTAATCTAAAGGGCACTGTAGGACTCCTAAGGGAAAACTATCACTTACCCCACTAAGGGTAAATGTAAAGGATGCACAGAGATGTTATACCTTTCTCTCTTACAAGGTGCAAAACAAAGTATATTGCAGAAACACCAGATAAGAGTGTTCTTAATTAAACTTTCAAATGTCGACGTCACAATTATTATCGGTAACTGAAAGCAATTAATGAGTTCTGAGACAATGGGAGAGAATTAAAAAAAAAGAAAATTAAAAAAAACTTCTGGAAATCCTACTCTCCAAGTCATTAGACACTGTAAAATACATAAACGCTGTCTATAGCGGTAATCCACTATAAAGTGGAATAATCTAATAACTGTATAAAGTATTAACACTGTAATAAAATGATTAAAATTGTAAAAAAAAAAAAATAATAATAATAAAAATGTATCAATATATATAGCAGTTAAAAAATTAGACTTGAAGTAGACACTCAGCTGTAGAGAGGGGGTGGGGAAGTGGGCGGGGTTTCATGTGTTTGAGTGGCGGGTAATACCGAGCACGTGCAGATAGGCTCCGGCGCTGACGGACGGTACGCTGCTGCTGCGTAGCACTGCCTCGCACTCGTAGTAGCCGGAGTCGCTGACCAGCGGGCTGATAACGGTTAGCCGGCGGTTGAAGTCGCTGAGACCGCTGCTGATCACCGTGCCATCCTTCCGCCAGGTGATGCTGAGTTTGATGAGCGGCCTGATTGGAAGGGAGAAAATAACGATAAAAACCAGGTGAATAATTCTAGGTGTAAAAAATGTGACTTTGGCCCAGTGATGCTCTTTGGCAAAGGGATGATTCCTCTAGCATCACACATGCAGCCCAAGCCACTCAAAGTACATGACACAAAATATCAATGTAGCTGATTCATCATTTCCAGTTGTTCTATTCGAGGATTGTTAATAAGAGAGAGCAAGTCTGTTCCGAGCCTAGTGGCTTATCAGACTCAGTGCTTAACGCCTGTTCCTGTAAGCATGAAGCGACCAGGGGTGTGTTTCCCAAAAGCACAGTTACAAACAAAGTTAGCAACTTACATAGTTCGTCCATTCACAGTCAATGGTTCCAACTATGTAAGTTAGCATCTGTGCTTTCAGGAAACTCACCCCAGGACTATTGCTGTTCCCCCTGGATGGGATGCTAGTCCATCGCAGGTTAACCCGCCCCCCAGCACTTAGCCAGGTTTCCCTGACAATTTTCTGGAACCCAATTATACACCTGAGTAGAGTGAGGCACTGTGGGAGTGAAGTGTTTTGCCCAAGAGCACACCGCGAACACCGTGGTAAGGACTCAAACT